>JACGDI010005629.1:420697-485632 GCA_014898725.1 Jacaranda copaia | reverse complement strand
TAATAATAATAATAATAATAATAATAATAATAATAATAATAATAATGGTATTGACATATATTAATTATAAAGTCAACCAACAATATGTTGATTAATGTTATTTTTCAAATTTTTTTCTATATATTACAATAATTTTTTAAATTTGCTCTTTTTTATTCCCAATTATTCAATTATAATTTGAATATATATATGAATTATGAGTTTTTTTATTAAAAAAATATAAATAATATAATTTAATAAAAATATATTAAGAATGGATATTAAACGGATTGTGTAGCACCCTTTCCTGTGATAGCACCTAAGTTGAGGCACTACTCCAGTTCAAACTAAAATACGATTCATAATAAAATCAATAGGCCCATAATGACTTTTCAAACTTAACTTATCAGAAGCAGCAACAAATTCCAACCTAACAATCACAACATAACACAATATACATATAGTAGATCAACTCTTGATATACCTAACAAAGTCTATACAAGCTTCAGATCCTTAATAACTAACTTGAGACATCACAACATCTCAATTCCAAGCTTAACATTCAAGAGATCCCATACATACACATAAGCACATGTTCAATTACAGATTGTATCTCCTCTTCAGACTAAGCTAGGGATCCATATTCACCACTTCATCCTGTCTGAGAAACATGAATAGTACGGGGGGTAAGTCTAAAGGACTTAGTGGGGAATATTCTTAATAAGAAATAATTGGGAACTGTTAGGAAAAATCAATCCAACAAATCATCAATTTATATTCAAAATAGAAACGTACCAAAAACAAGCAAAAACAATCATTAAAAAGTTCAGTATGTAGACAATGACAAGTTCGAAGAACAAACAATATCAAATTTAAGAATTTTAGTAGGTACTAGCTTGGGGTTGTAATTATTGGCTCAAATAGCTCAGGATCATCTCAATCAATCCTACTCGGGAGGTGTAGAGCGTCTCAATTGATCATAGTCAGAAAGAAATACAAGTGGCTTGTCTGGCATGTACAATAGTTCAATTTAGACTAAAAAACTACACTGTCTTTATTGCTCCAAGAGCAAACACAAACAATTAGGGTACAATCAGAACAAAATAAATCCAAATATAATATGCAGTCTAACAATTCAGAACAAACTTGCATATTAAAACAAGTACTCCCAAAGTATGATAGCCTGGCATACAATTGGTATGCCCATACAGAATATACGACACACGCAATGCTTAGGGAGAAATCCTAGCACACCGTTGATACCAAGGGGGACATCCTTAGCGTATCGTGGACACCCAAGCAGACTGCAAGGCGTGTCCATGTATCCCGGCATTTCCCATAGGATTGGCACTCAGCCTAAGTACTATCTCCAGACAAGTATGACAAATACAACAAGTATGACAAGCATGACAAGTACCAATTAAGCAATCGAATGAGCCGACCAGGAAATATATGAATGATAAATAGGTACAGATAAGCCAATTGGCCAAATAATAAGGTAAAAATAATTGAGTGTGCAGGCAAAGCATATGATAATAGAACAGTAACAAGAATCGAATGAAATAAGTACAAATCAAATCAAACAGGAGTTCTGGGCACTAGAACAATCAAGAATGATTCAACAGAGTGATACAAGTACTAACCCACATAGGGGTATACAATTAAACAATTGAGTATGAACAAATGCAAAAATCAAATACGAGTCTCAAATAAATGAGCAAATACGATCAAGCAAATTACAAGTAGGTATAATCAAGCAAGTTAGCCCTCACAAGGGTTTTGCCACAAGAACAATAGATGTAACAAGGCCAAATGGCAGACCATCACAAGGGTTTCCAACAAGTAATGAGTAAGCTTAAACAAAGCTATAACCCAGAGTGGGAGACGCTCACCTCTGTAGTCTCAAAAACTACAATTGCTATTAGAAGCTTATTGCTCCGCGTTAGGGTCACAATCAAATCCCCTTTCAATTCTAATAATCCTTATTAATTACAAATAAACCTGTAATAGCACAATATCACTAATTAATTGATTAATATAATAGTTACAAGCTTAAATGATACTATTGGCCCAGAGTGGCTAATTAAGCCATAATTATCATGACAAATTCTAATTCTCACATCAAATCTGATAATAGTACTTAAACTAGTCCTCAGTTACATATTTTAATCATATATTGGTATCAAGAATCATAATAAATGATCCAAATATCTTAATTATTCCAATTGTTATTACTTAGGCCTCAAATCCATAATCTACAAGTTCAAGTTTCAAATCTTTCAATTAACTCAATAAATCCTAAAATTATCATTTAAATTCAAATTCGGGTCCACTAATCTCATAACAATCCATGCATGGACATATACATACACCAACATATATCAATTCTCATTTCTAGATAATATACAAGTTTTACTAAATGATTGGTACAACGTATGTATATATACATATATATATAATATCCAAACCACTCTTCTTTTACCCAAGATGCCTAACAGAGTCTCAAAATCATGAATAGAAAGTATCGCCATGACCACCGCAATGAGGAAAACAAATTACCAGGAAGCCACCACCATCAATCTCTAAAAAACACCACAACCCAACCTAAAGCTGTGTTTCAGCTCAACAAACCCAAATCCCCAACCAATTTTACCAAAAGCCATAAAAAAAACCTCATTCATTGCTCGAAACCCTCAAAACTATCATGCTCCACTATGCTCTGCTGCTCCCATTTCGTAGTCTTTGGTGGTTGAAACCTAAAACAAAGCCCACCAAACAATTCCTTGAGTTGAGGCCTTTTCAAAACACCCTTTGTTCGCCTCAATTAGTCGCCAAAACGATAAAACCTACCAAGCCCCTCCATCGCCCATTTGGCCTTCATGTTTTCTAGTGAGATGCTGGAGTTTAGGGGTTCATGAGGTATGGATGAGTAGCGACGGTTAGGGGAGAAAGATCGTGGAGTCGGTTTGGCTATTTGGTGCTCGTCGGTGAAAGTTGCCAGTGGGAATGTGTCACGGTGAAGAAGATGGAGATGAAATGGTGTGAAATGAAGATTAAGAAATGTGTGGGTTTATATAAAATCAATTTTTCCAAAATTACACATTGGCTCCCAAACCTTTACCTCAATCTTCAATTAGGTCCTCCAAAATTCCCACAAACTTCAATTCAACCCCACACTAAGTTAGTGCCTCACTTTGACCCCTTTGACCAAAAATTAATGCCATGCAAACCTTGTGTATTTTGAAAATGTATTCCAATCAAGTCTTGCCTAATTACAATCTAACCCCAAAACTTTTTTAATTAAAGTGAATACTACTTTAAAAAAGTATTTAAATTTTAGTAAAATATACATTATTTATTCATCCCAAAAAGCAACTATGAACTTTGAATTTGGGACAAAGAAGTACAAAACTAAATATACACATGTAAATTTATATATATGTGTGTGGGAGTGGGTGTCTGTTTATATGTGTGCATTTTTTTTGTTTATTTAAGGTACTAAACAAAGAAAAGGAATTGCTAAGTTAAACTACAAAACGTATATAATGATTGGAGAATAATATATTATAGTTTTTCACTACTCGTCATTTACTGAATAAATTGAATCAAAATAATAATAGATTCATTATTGTCCGATTGCAGTAAATTTTAAAGGTTTTGAGAGATTTAATACATAAATTTATAATTTTAAATAATAAATCTTAAGTTTATAAATTTGTACAATGTATAATTTAATAACATAATAACATATTATTTATAAATTTACTACTACATCAACTTTATTCGATAATTTTTTGATAAAGTAGAAGCGTAATAATTTGAGAATAATCTTTTGGATAGAAATAAACTATGAATTTTTGGCTAGTTTGGTTGAAAAAGTGCATGAAATACTGGATATTTTTTATTTCTAGCAATAGTTGGAAGATAGCCATTTCTTCCAGTTTAATATTACACGCTAATGGAGAAATTACAATTCGTCTAATATTAAGAGGGAAGGTTATGATTTTTAAAGGGTATATCAGTATTACATCTAGGTTAGGACGGAAGTAGAGTGTAATGAATTACACTGAGCATAGATTTAACTGATTCAAGTCGAGCCTAAACAGATAAGTTCGAGTTCGAGTTCGGCTTATAGGAGTAAACAAAAAGCTTGGGCTTGGTACAATAAGGTTCACCATAGGAAAACAGAAAAGTTTGATTCGTACAAGCTCAAATTAGTTGAACTTGTTTATGCTCAAAACAAAATTTTTATTATTACTACAACTGCTGCTGCTGCTGCTACTGCTACTGCTACTGCTGTTGTTGCTACGTGGGCTTGGGCTGTAAATTGTAATCATATATATAATAATATATAAATTTGTTTACACTCATGAGCTTTTTGAACTGAGTAACATTGAGCTCAACTTGGATTGCTTGACAAATGAACTTGAGCTCGGAAAGATCGAGCTGAATTTGAACTCTCATCAAGCCAAATCTGATCCATTTGCAAATTATTCATTTCATTTACACCTATACAAAAAATCAATTGTATTTTACCCTAGTATAATAATTTTATTATGTAAGATGTGATGCATAGCTTAAACGTATTACTGAATCTAACTTCAACGTGTAACAAAAAAAAAGGAAAAATCCACTTACAAAAAATATTAATACAATTAAGAATTTTTGAGTGAAAAAGACAAAAAGAATCTCTGAGTAGCTTTATAAAGTAATATGAATTAATTTATTTTAGATTTAGTTGAAAACTAAATTGTTTAATAAAGTTAGTATTAAATAAACTGTTAATTAAGACAAAATTCATTTACCTACTTTCATTTTACACTTTACTCCCCACTTGATGTTTTAAACACTAACCTCCTTACTTTTTTCAAAACTTTAGGAATCACTCCCCAAATCTTTGAGAAAAACTTAAATACCCTTGTACCTAGCCAAAATAACAAAAAAACAAGCAAATGGGCATTTTTTTTCCCCCACTATTGAAAAAATGCTGTTTTGCGACACACAAATTCCATCACAAATTGCAACAGATTTTGTGATGGATTTTTCGTCATAAAAAAAATTAAAAATGAAAAAAAATTGCAATGGAAAAATCCATCGCAAATGGCAATTTTTGTCATGGATTCGAATTCGTCGCAAAACAGCAGTTTTGTGACAGATTTTGAATCCATCGCAAATTTTTGAAAAAATTTGAAAATTTTGTGATGAATTTTTTTCATTGCAAATATTGCAGTTTTGCAACGAATTTAGATCCATCGCAAAAGTTAACTTTTGGGATAGAAAAATCCATTGCAAAATTGGAAAAAAATAAAAATAAAATAAAATAAAATAAAAAAATGTTTGCAATGGAAAAATCCATCACAAAAGTGGAAAAAATAAAAAATCATTTGCAACGAATTTAAATCTATTGCAAATTATCGAATAGGGGAAATTAAAACCCTCCATCCCTATTTCCCTCACAAATGTTTGAAAATCAAAATTTTTTCTTCCCCTTCCCCTTCCCCTTCTTCTTCTTTTCATTTTATTTTAAATGTTAAACCGATTGGCCGATGGATGCTAACGCCGGTCAGTTAGTTGGTGGGAACCAGCTTGCTGCTAGTGCATTGTTGGTGTATGCCAGCTTTTGGTTGGCCGACGGCAGGTCACATCTGCCTTGAAATATTATTTTTTATTTTTTTATTTGAAAAATTAGTTTTAATTTTTTTAAAATGCAAATGTTGTTGTTTGTTTAATGTTTTAGGTTTGGAGAATTTATATTTTGCTCTATCTCCATTAATTTTGGTGAGTTTCACAATTATATTAAAATTTGATTATGTTTGATTATATTTTAGTTAAAATTTGATTATGTTTGATTATGTTTTAGTTAAAATTTGATTATGTTTGATTATGTTTTAGTTAAAATATTTGGTTGTATTTTAGTTATCTCCATTATGTTTTGGTTAATTATTCAAGTTAGTTAAAATTTGGTTTATGTGTTAGTTAAACTCAAAATGATTTATTTAATAGTTATATAATTTGATTTAACATAAATAATAATTTATATATTAATTAAAATTTGAGGTAAATTTTATATTCGTATTAAATGTTGTTATATTTTTTAGAGTTAAGTTTTTATTTGAATAAAAAAATTTATTAGAATTTTGGGTGGAGTTAAATTTTATGGTATTATATATTGAATTATATAATATTTTCAAATTTCAATTTAGTTTATGGAATTATAATTTAAGATTAAATATGTGCACTTGTAACATGTGCCTAATGTTGTAGGCTATTTCAATGGTTGTGGATACTTTCTATAAGTGTTGAGTTGCATGGAGCATTTAGAGGTAAATTAGCATACATTATTTAAATTTTATATATTTTTTTAGTACAATAAATTAGAAATATTTAGAATTGACGGAAATACAAAGAAGGATAGGTTGTTGGAAGAAAGGGTAGAGACTTTTCATTTGTTGCTGATTAATTTGTAATTGCTTACATGATGATGATGGGCGTAAAGGGAAGTGTTTATGTGCCATTATGCAATGTGTTTGCAAATATTATTAGTTATTTTCAATTGAAATGATGCTACTCATTATGTTGAGTCTTCTTTTGTGGGCAATTTGGATTTTATGGAAGGTAAATATATGTTTGTCCTCTTAGAGACATTTTTTAGAAGCCCATGAATGCAAGTTGGGAACATGCCAATTAATACAAATATAGCTAAAGACAAAATCATTATTCTTTTCATAATTTTTGCAAAAATAAAAATCTAAATTTACATATCCAAAAACAATAATATAAGTTTTCTAAGTTAAATCATGTCATACTTAGGGTGGTGAATTATATGTTTGATTAGGATTTAAGTTATATGTTTGACTTTTATTAAATTATATGTTGGTTTATGTTGACTGTATGTTTGATTATATGTTTGATTATATTGAATTATGCATTAGATTTATATGTGTTTAGATTATGCATTTATATTAAATTATATGTTAAATTTTAGATTTTGTTAGATTTATATTTTGTGAATTATATATGCCATTAGGATTTGAGTTATATGAGAGACTTATATCAAATTATATGTTGGTTTATGATGAGATGCATGTTGATTATATTGAATTATGTATTAGATTTTTATGTATTAAGATTATGCATTTACTTTGACTTATGTGTTAGATTTTGTCAGATTTATATTTTGTGAATTATATATTTGATTAGAATTTGAGTTATATGTTGAACTTATATTAAATTACATGTTGGTTTATGTTGGATGTGTGTTTGATTATATTGAATCATATATTAGATTTATACGTGTTTAGATTATGCATTTATATTGAATTATGTGTTAGATTTTGTTAATTATATGTGCAATTAGGATTTGAGTTATATGTCAGACTTATATTAAATTATATTTTGGTTTATAATGAGATGTATGTTTGATTACATTGAATAATGTGTTAGATTATACATTTACATTAAATTATTTGTTAGATTTTGTTAGATTTATATATATTTTGGGAATTGTATATTTGATTAGGAATTAAATTTATATTTTATGAATTTTGTGCTCGATTATGATTTGGTTATGTATTAAATTTATATATTAGTTTATTATGTTGAATTGTTTATTAGTTTAGTTTATGTTTCTACTTTTTATTATTGTAATTTTATTTTTATTTTAATATTGCAGTATTGGATATCTCAAGACATTAAAATTTAGTATATGCCTTGTAAGATAATTGTTTTTGGCATCATTTTGTAAATTTTGTATTTTAGTTAGGGCTTAATTTATATATTGAACAATTTTATATTATTGGGCTTGATTTTTATTGTGATACAAATTATATTGATTTTATGTAAAATAATATTTAAATATTAATGTATGGGATGATTAATATGTAATACAAAGAATTATTGATATTGGTTAATTATATATTTTAATTTGATAGGATTTGTACATTTTTTAAAAAACTTTTTAAAGTTTTGCAACGAAAATTTTTGTTGCAATTTTTATTTTTTTAAATATAATTACCAAATTTGTGACGGATTTTTTTTGCCTCAAATTTGCGACAAAAAAAATCCTTTGCAAATTCCGTTGAAAATTTGTGTCAAAAATTTCCATAACAGATTTGCGACGGAAACTCCATCGCAAAAAAAACTGTCGCAAATTATTGTGACCAAAGATTTTGAAATGGAATTTTTCCGTCGCAAATTCGCATTTGTTTAGTAGTGTCCCCATTTAAATAAATGACAACTTTTCTTCAAAAGCACACAAAAAACTGTCTGTCCTCTTCCAAACAAAATGGTGCAAAGAGATGAGAGAACGAAAAAGGCAAAAGGAAATCAATAGGACAAAAGGAGAAAAATAAACTACTTCTATGCAACTTTGCGAAAATGGAACAACCAAGAGTACCAACAAGGAACAAAGAATAGAAGGAAGAGAACAAAGGAGAGAAAGGTATGTTTTCTGTTTCTTATTTCGTGGATTTTGCTTTCTTTCAAAGGTCCATGTTCTTTAGTTTTATGTTTTCTCTTATAGTACGAAAATGAGGAGTGTGACCATGTATTTTCATAAGTAGGGTGAGAGTGGCATTTGCATCAAGAGGGGAGGCAGAATTAATGGTGATAATAAGAGGGATGTGTCAATTTTGCCTCCTGGGCAAGGCTATCACCCCATCGAGTTGAGGCCTTGCCCCAACCTGCGCAATTGAGGCTAGACCTCACCTTGCGTGGGGTTTCTTTTGAGGTGATCTAGACTATCTTGGTATTCCTCAAGTGTCCGTTTTAGTTTTACTAGGTCAAGGATTTCAATAATTTGGATGAGCGTAATAATGAGGAAAAGGTATAAATTATATCTGGGAGTCTTACTACTAACTATTTAGCAAAATCTTCAAGACCCGTTAGTTAGCAAAAGTGGGGGAGATAACTAATTAGTAATTATTATTCACATTGGTCATAAAAAATAACTACTGCTAGTTTTCAATATACACAATCTGCCTGGGGCTGTGGTCTTTGGAGCTTGAAGGACTATAATCTTACATGACATATTGTATCTCTTATAAGGTGGTGCCAATCAGTGGATCCAATTAAGGTCTTAAAAAATAAATTGGAGTTTCTTTCGATAATGTCTTATGTTTATAGTTTATAAATTAAATCTTTGCTACATTTTGCAGGAAGATTTTACATTCTTTCTTTGTTTGAACTCTTTTTTATTTGTTAAAAACTTGAACCCATTTGTTATATAAATGGTTTTTATTGTAATATTTGAAAATCTTTGATTTATACTTGAAAGGCATGAAAGTTATAATTCACTTTCTTAGGGTTTATACTTTTTATATTTGAAATTATACGTTAAAATTGTCTGAAAGTTGTAGCATATAATCTGTTTATGTAAAGTACATTTTACAAGTAATTGCAGTACAAAACATTCAGCCTTTCAGTACACATAAAGTGGTAGTATATAATCTGTGTATATAAAGTACATTTTATAAGAAATTGTAGCACAAAACATTCAATCTTTCAGTACACATTATCTGAAAGTGGTAATATATAATTTGTGTATCTAAAGTACATTTTACATGTAATTGTAATACAAAATATTCAAAATTTCTGTACACATTATCTAAAAGTAGTAGTACATAATCTTTGTATGTAAAGTACATTTTACAAATAATTACAATACAAATTATTCAACCTTTCAGTACATATTATCTAAAAGTGGTAGTATATAATCTATGTATTTAAAGTACATTTTACAAGAACTTGCAGTACAAAATATTTAACCCTTTAGTACACATTATCTGAAAGTGGTAATATATAATTTGTATATCTAAAGTGGATATTCAAATATTCGTTTTCCATTTGCATTTATATCCATTTATACAAAATTTATCCTCATCCATTTAAAGTGGATGTTATCCATATTTGATTAGTAGATATCTGATTATAAATAGATATAGATATGAAAAATGTATATTCGATCCGTTTAATATCCTCTCCAAATATATATTTATTAAATAATATATTATTTATATTTTTTAATAAAAATCTCATAATCCACATACGTGTTTATATATAAATTATAATTGAAGAATTGGGAAGAAAAAATAATAAATTTAAAAAATTATTATAATATAGATAAAAAAAGTGAAGAATTAAGTTAATCAACATAATTTTTGTTGGTTGACTTTATAATTAATATACTTAAATGCCATTATTATTATTATTATTATTATTATTATTATTATTATTATTATTATTATTATTATTATTATTATTATTATTATTATTAAATCTAATAATAAATTATAAAATCAATTATTAATTAAAAATTACGCTATTTGTTTGATTGGTTTCTTTTTAATGAAATTATATAGTTCGTTCTATTACTTAAAATATGTATTTATTATAAGTTCATATATTCACCTATTTAGATATTTGTAAATAGATATCTAAATAATTATCATCAAATATAAATATAAAAAAATAATTTGAATATGGATAAGTTTAATAAAATATTAATAAATTTGAATAATTATAATTGAATATGGATATATCCAAATTCAATCGATATCTAATGGATACGAATTCATATATCATTTTTAAATATTCATCAAATCCATATTCTTATCCGGATATTCGAAAAGATAAATAGATACGAATATGAAAATAGTGTATCCAATTTTTTTAATATCTATTTATACCCCTAAGTACATTTTACAACTAATTATAGTACAAAACATTCAACTATGTAGTACACATCATTTGGAAGTCGCAGTATATAATCTGCATATCTAAAGTACATTTTACAAGCACATATAGTATAAAACATTCAACATTTCTGTATACATTATCTAAAAGTGGTAATATATAATATGTGTATTTAAAGTACATTTTATAAGCAATTATAATACAAAACATTTAATCTTTCAGTACACATTATCTAAAAGTGGTAGAATATAATCTGTTTATATACTAATTTTTCTATATTTGATTGCAGCAAAGGCAAGACATAATGTTTTCTACTCTCGTTGGTCCCCCCAATGTTTTCATACTAAATTAGAGCATGTGAAATTCAAGATGGGGTAAAAATATTTTGATGTATTGAAGAAGACTTTATTTTTATATGTACTTAGGCATGCCTAAGTCAAATTCTAGCTTCATTCAGCTTGAAGCTATACTTAGGAGGTTTGATGTAAAAAACCTATCATTTATTGTTGCGGAGGGGGTTGAAGTTCCATTTTCTGCAGTCAAATTTTCTATGGTTTTAGGGTTGCCACATGTGGGGCAATCAGTTGATATAGGTTTGAAGATGAAGTCTTCAACTATGGATAGCTTTTTTTCTAGAAAGTTGAAGAATATAATAAGATTTGAAATAGCAAAAATGTTTGAGGAGTATATGTATAGGGATAGTGAGAATGACTTAAATAATTTTTGTACACTTTTTATTTTTAATTATTTTCTATTTCCAACTTTTAATTATTGGACTTCATGATTTCTCCTACCATATTTGGACGATTTGTCAAGAGTCAATTTGAATGCATGGGGCCTAGTTGCATACAACTTTCTTGCTAAAGATATGAGGAACCATGCGGAGAAGTAGGTGGAGAAAGTAGCAAGAAGAAGTACCTTGATGGGTGCACAGTCAATTTAATGGTAAGTGATTTTCATTTTACTAATAATATTGATTATATTTATATTTAAGTAAGTATAATTTTTCTATTTATAAATGACATGCATAAGTTTATAAACGCATCCCATCATTAGGTTCAACAAAAAGCTTGTTTGATTTTCCATGCTTTCACTGATGGAAGGATACAAACTCCCAAATAATGTGAATGCATTCGAGAATAATTTGAAACAAGTTACAAGAGATATGGTAATAATTCATGATCATTTTCTTTGATAATAATTTGAATTTAATAATTATTTTCATTTTAATAAGTTGTAGCCTTCAACCCTACTTCAAAAAAGTTAGGCTTGACAGTTTTGATCAAGAAATCAAAGGTTGCCTCTATGTTGTCACTGAAGTATGCATTTGAAGAATTATTGTAGTGAACGATGAAGAAATTAAATCATTGAAGGAAAAAATTGCAAAATTAGAGGTGATGGAAATCAAAGAGTAGGCTCAGGAAGAGACTGTTGCTGAGGATAAGACAAATAAAGGGGGGCATAAAGATAAAGCTCCTAAGTATCTACATAAGGAGAAGCATGATTTAGTGAATGATGTGGAGAAAGAAGGGGATGAATTAGGGAAGAAAAATGCAAAAGAAGCTGAGTTAGGGATTGATGATGGAGATGGTGGTGAAGGTGAGATAGTTTGGATGAAGAAAGACGTACAAAACACCATCATGATCTTGTATCTCCCATCATCGCTTTGACCACCGAACTTCTTACACCAATTCATGAAGCAAAGTTCAAAGAATTTGAAATAGAAGTGGCAAATACCATGCCATAGATTGTTACAAATGTGCATAATCTAGATGATAATAAAACAAAAGGGAAAGCAATAGATTTTTTCACCCCCCCCCCTCCCAAAAAGCACCGCACCAACAAAACACGGAAGACAAGTGACAAAAACCTATCATCCTCATGGAAAAATGGACAAAGAACAAGAACAGAAGAAGGTGTTGGAAACTACTTAATGTATATTTTTTACTATTGATTATTGTGTCTAATGTGTTGATATTTGTACTACTACTTGAGTTAAATTTATTTCTATTTCATTTGTTGATATTTGCACTCAAGTTGTTGGTATTTATACTTGATTTGTTTGTACTTTATTTATATTGGTTGATATTTGTACTCAATGTCCTAATCTTTTGTCCTTTATTGGTTGATATTTGTACTTAAATGTGTTGATGTCTCATACTTCATTGGTTGATATTTGTACTTAATGTGCTGATCTTTTGTACTTTATTTGTTGATATTTGTACTTAAATGTGCTAATGTTTTATATTTCGTTGATTGGTATTTGCACTTAATGTGCTAATCTTTTGTACTACATTAGTTGATATTCATACTTAAATGTGCTGATTTTTCATACTTCATTGGTTGATATTTGTACTTAATGCACTATTCTTTGATACTTCATTGGTTGATATTTGTACTTAAATGTGTGGATATTTTATGCTTCATTGATTGATATTTGTACTTAAATATATTCAAGTATTGTATTTCATTGATTGATATTTGTACTTAAATTTGCATATGTTTTATATTTCATTGGTTGGTATTTGTACTTAAATGTGCTGATGACTTATACTTCATTAGTTGATATATATACTTAAATGTGTAGATGTTTTATACTTCATTGGTTGGTATTGTACTTAAATGTGCTGATGTTTTATACTTCATCGATTAGTATTTGATTGGTATTTGTACTTAAATGTGTTGATGTTTTATACTTTATTGGTTGGTATTTGTATTTAAATCTAATAATGTTTTATACTTCGTTGGTTGATATTTGTACTTAAATGTATAAATATTTTATGCATTATTGGTTGGTATTTGTACTTAAATGTGCTTATGTCTTATATTTCAATGGTTGATACTTTATACCTAATGTGCTGATGTGTTGTACTCCAGGAGACAAAAGACATCAACCTGATCCAAATAGGAGATGAATCAAGCACCCTAAAGAGGGAAACACTTGATCATTATAAAGGAATGACTGATGATAAAGGACGTCCTCATATTCCAGAAAAAGAGTGAGAAGTCATCGACAACTTTCTCTGAAGAGGTAATTTGAGGTAACAAAATTTGCTTATGATTTTTCTTTTTAATAAATTGGTGTTTAAACTAACAATTAAAACTTATACTTGTGTAAGGTGACTACCTAGGAGAGAGGAAATATATTCTAGAGGGAAGGCACCTTTGCAAGCTATTATTTGAGGAGTGCCTTTGTGCTGATGTGTTGAAGTGCTCCATGTTGATATTATATAGCCTATCTTTTAGGAAAGAATGTCACCGTGATATGTAGTTTACGTCCACGATAGCGCAGGTATGTGGTGGTTTCCTAACTTCATTCAGTTCATATTATAAGTGAGACTAACCATTTGTTTTATACTTCATAGACTAATATATTATCCTATTCCGAGGGACGCAACATCTAGGATATAAAAGATGAATTTTTTGAGTTTATATCTAGAGTTAACTCTTTCACCCATAAAGATTTGGAAGAGATAACCTTGGATGTTGTAAAGAGGTGTCATTACATAATGATGCTAATTAATCAGGACCATAATTAGTTCTTGGTTGTCCTCGACACTTCAATTCGTGCTTTCATGTACATGAATTCAATAATGGCCCCCCAATACAAGCCGACAGCTACTGCCATTGTAAGTTTGCTTTTTTTCCCAATAATTTCTTCATAAAGTAGGGATTCAACAATTAATTAATATTTTTTAGGTTGTATTCTATTCTCAATACCTAAAGCTTTCACTAGGGTTTCGTGTGGATGAAAGCATGACAGTATGGAAAATGCAGATAGCAACAAGGGTCTTTAGATTGTGGTGTCTTTATGTGGCTTTGGGCAAAATATTTTTCTAGAGACACCAGCAATTTCTGGAGGTATGCTGGAAAATGCTCCATGGATATGGTTCAGGTACATATAGCATACACCTTTTATATCATGAAAATGCGAGGGTTTGAATTTCAATAACACTAGAAGTTAATTTGAATTTTATTGATATTTTGGATAATTATATTTGGATTATTCTGTATGTAAGTATACACTTCCATCGAAGTATATATAAGTTTATGTTGAAGTACAAACATAGAACAAACGTAGTATATATGGCGTTATGTTGAAGTATACTTCACATGAATGATCAATTAAAGTGAAACATTGTAGTGAGATTTAGTACAATATGTGGGAAATCAAGTACAAACATAGAACAAATGAAGTATACATGGTTTTATGTTGAAGTATAAAAGTGAAACATTGAATGAGGTTTGGTACAATAAGTGGGAAATCAAGTACAAACATAGAACAAACGAAGAATATATGATGTTATATTGAAGTAAAATTCATGCGAATGATCGATGAAAGTGAAACTTTGTAGTGAGATTTAATACAATATGCAAAAAATCAAGTACAAACATAAAACAAACAGAGTGTATATGGTTGTATGTTGAAGTATAAAAGTGAAACATTGTATGAGGTTCAGTACAATATGTGGGAAATCAAGTACAAACATAGAACAAACGAAGTATATATGGTGTTATGTTGAAGTACTAAAATGAAACATTGTATGAGGTCTAATACAATATGCGGGAAATCAAGTACAAATATAGAACAAATGAAGTATATATGGTGTTGTGTTGAAGTACACTTCGTGTGAATGATTGATTAAAGTGAAACTTTGTAATGAGGTTCAGTATAATATGCAGAAAATCAAGTACAAATATAGAACAAACGAAGTATATATAGTGTTATGTTGAAGTACACTTTATACAATTGAATAATTAGTCTCTAATAATTGTAGTGAAGTTCAAGTACAATATTTGAGACTATCAGACCAAATGAAGTACATATTTGTATGGGTGATAAGATGGATATGATCGTCAAATGTTCATGTGTTTACAACTGTGAATGCATAAGTATACTTTACACTACTGCAAGTGATAACTTTAATCTGTTGAACATTAAGGATTATCACTTTAATACTTTAACATTATTATATTCATACTATACTAAACATTAATGACATTTTTTGAGTTTTGGTAGTTAATTACCAAGAAATAAAGGCAAAACATGAAACAAAACTCAAGTTCGTCACTATTAGTACAACAATCAAGAAATCAAGTACATAATTGCCGTAATGAAGTACATATGTACCAAAATAAAATATAAATCTTCCCTAGTGAAGTAATAGCTCAAGCATTTGTTCATGCTCTTGTAGTATATTTTCAATATAAATAAAGTATATATAGAGCAAACGAAGTATATATATAATATTCTGTTGAAGTACACCTTATGCAATTGAATAATTCATCTCTAATAATTGTCGTGAGGTTCAAGCACTATACATTGAGGCTGTCGAACCAAGTGAAGTACATATTTGTACGGATGATAGGATGGACATGATCATTAAATGCTCAAGTGTTTAAAACTTTGAATGCATAAGTATATTTTATACTACTGTGGATGATAACTTTAATCCGTTGAATACTAGTGCTTATCATTTTAATACTTTAACATTATTGTATTCATACTATACTAAATAATACAAATATTTTTTGAGTTTTGGTTGTTAATTACCAAGAAATAAAAGGAAAAACATGGAATAAAACTTAAGTTCATCACTATGAGTACGAAAATCAAGAAATCAAGTATATAATTCCTGAGATCAAGAAATCAAGTACATAATTGCCACAATGAAGTATATATGTCCAAAAATCAAGTGTGAATCTCCTTTATTAAAGTATAAAAGCACTTATATCTCAGACAACATGTACAAGCTACATTTTCACTCAAAATCAAGTACATAATTGCCACAACAAAGTATATATGCCCTCGAAATCAAGTAGAAATCCCCTTATTGAAGTACAAAGGCACGGATAAATCAAGTACATGTACATGCTACATTTTCACTCAAAATCAAGTACATAATTGCCACAATGAAATACGAATGTCCCAAAATCAAGTATAAATCTCCCTCATTGAAGTATAGAAGTACCAATAACTCGGATAACATGTACATGCTATATTTCACTCAAAATCAAGTACATAATTGCCACAATAAAGTATATATGTTCCAAAATCAAGTATATATCTCTCTTATTAAAGTACAAAAGCATTGATATCTTAAACAACATGTACATGCTACATTTTCACTCAAAACCAAGTATATAATTGCCACAATGAGGTACATGTGTTCCGAAATCAAGTATAAATCTTCCTTATTAAAGTACAAAAGCACTGAATACAAAGTATACAATAGAATTCTTGTACAAATTAACAATCCAAAGTTCTTTAAAATTCTTCTCCAACCACATAGTTCAACAAATTTAGCTAGTTTACTGATTTTTTGCAAGCTCGACGATTATGCCATGTCCGAACACACCATGTATACTTAATAACATATTTTTCAATTTTTGATGGAATCCTCTTTGTCTTTTTATGGCCAGGCTAAGATCGGTAATCAGGTGCCTTAATAACACTGTCATCATCTAAAAGGAACATATGCATATCATAAGTAGGAATAGGGCTGATCACTACTTGGTATGCTTGTTGATACATCTCAACTTGATAGTATTGAACGGTAAAGTCATATGGTGAAAGTGACTTTGACTTAATACAAGTACAAGCATGCTTGCATAGTATTTTATCAATCTGCCATGCTATGTATGAACAAACCTTACTTTGCAAATCAACATATATGATTTTCCATGCTCAATCGCCTTAAAGCTCCAACTGCTAGACATGACAACTTTGAAGGTACGGGAATGTATATAATTGATTGCTAACTTTTTCGCTTGTTTGGGACATAATTGACCAACCATCTTGTGAGATTATTCTCATTAATCATGCATCATAACCATTATTTGCATGCATATTTGATCAACCATGGCTGCAACTAGCATAAATCAGGCTAATTTCACCCAATTATTCTAACATTCTACTTGACTATTATATATTACCCCCATCGATTTTCACTGAATAAAGAATTTGCCCAACATTATAAGTCAAACTGCATAATAAAGTCTCTAGAAAATGGCATTGACTCCAAGATATTGTCTATATGTCGGGTATACTCCTACTTTATAGGCACATATGCAGCTTTCATAAAAATAGAAGCCCAATGTTTCTTGTTATGTAGGGGGTACTTCCTTAATACCTAAATTTAAAATAATGAGATTGTAATATGCTATATGTTATGAATTAGAGTTTATTTCATATAATTATTTCATAAGTAAAGATAAAGTTCTTACTTGTTTCTTGAAGTTATCCACTAAGTGTCTCAAGCAATATGCATGGTGGCCATTGGAAAATATCCTGAGGATGACCTTAAAAAGGCTTAGATGTTGATCGGAGAAGAAAGTAAACCTTGGTAAGCCAAGTAAATATTGAGAATCTAAAACATTTCTTAACTTAAAGCAGAACCACTCCTAATTAATATCATTTTTAGAGTCAACAACTACATATGCTAGCGTGAATAAGTCATTATTAGCATCCTTACTAACAACACCGAGTAAAATTCCTTTATATTTATTTTTAATATAGATGCCATTTAAAAATATCAATGGTCTTCATCCCCTGAGAAAACCAATAAGGTAGGCGCTGGAACATATAAATAGCTAACAAAATTTTTGACTAATTAGATCAATCTCACAATCTGAAATACTTCCAAGGTTTGTCATCTTCACAGTATCACAGTACCACTTCAATTTATCATAAGATCCCTTCTCAACTCTATGGTTGTCATGTATAGCTAATTCCTTACCTATCCATGCTTTATGGTATCTAATTTCCACATCGTGTTCTCTATGGATATCTTTCAATATGGTAGTAGGCCGACAACATGGCTCTGATCTCAATTTATCCTTCACAATGTTAGCAACCTAAGCAAAATCGGCTTTAGGATGTCCCCTTGTTCGAATATTAGCCTCACCGCATGTGTGCTCTAGATTGTATTTTTGAATGCCAAATAATTTATTAGCCTCATGCCTGATGCATATATTCTCCATTTGCAATTTTCATCATTGCAAATAATTGTGATTTTTTTGTTGTCATTTTTTTTGTATTGGAATGACCACATAGTAGCCAGCGCATAATTCTTAAGCATGATTCTAAACTCCTCAACATCCTAGAATGCTGAACCCTTTCCATATATACAATGCCTCCATGAATCAATTAAGTTGCTAACTAAAGTCATTTCATTGTGCGATGCATTGATTGAACTAATTTCCTCTTCTAATGCATTCCAAGGAGAGGACAAATGCAATACAACTTTATGTTAAATGAAGTATAAACATAGAATAATCAAAAATAATAATTCAGATGGTAGTACAATTTCAAATAAATGAGGTACAATTGAAGAACAATTCAAGTATAAAACACTAGTAATTGCAATACAATTTTTGATAATCAATTAGTAGAAAAGTTGAAGTATAAAACTTCAATAATATAGTACAATTTTAGGTAAAATGAAGTATAACATGAAGTACAATTTCAAATAAATGAAGTATAGTTTCAAATAAATGAAATACAATTCCTGAACATTTCAAATATAAAACACTAGCAATGCAGTACAATTTTAAATAATGAACTAGTAGAACAATTGAAGTACAAAACTTCAATAATATAGTACAATTTTAGATAAAATAAAATATAAAGTCAAGTACAATTTCAGATAAATGAAATACAATTTTAGATAAATGAAGTACAATTCTAGAACACTTCAAGTATAAAATGCTAAAATTTGCAATACAATTTTGAATAATCAGTTAGTTTAGTAAAACATCTAAAGTATAAAACTTCAATAATGTAGTACAATTCTAGTAAAATGAAGTAGAAGTGTCAAATCCTTGAAGAAGGTTAATTCAGCATGGTAGAACAATTTCAAATAAATGAGGTACAATTGCAGAACAATTCAAGTATAAAACAATAGTAATTGTAGTATAATTTTGGATATTCAATTAGTAGAATAGTTAAAGTACAAAACTTCAACAATAGAGCACAATTAAGTAAAATAAAGTACAATTTTAGATAAATGAAGTACAATTCCAAATAGTTCAAGTATAAAATACTAGCAATACAATACAATTTTGGATAATTAATTAGTAGAACACTTTAAATATAAATATTCAATAATGCAATACAATTTAATGTAAAATAAAGAATAAGTGTAGAATAGTTGAAGAAAAAATAATTCATCATGGTAGTACTATTTAAAATAAACGAGGTACAATTGCAAAACAATTCAAGTATAAAACATTAGCAATTGCAATACAATTTTGTATAACAAATTAGTAGAATAGATGAAGTATAAAACTTTAATAATAGAATACAATTTTAGGCAAAATGAAGTACAATTCCAGATAAACGAAATACAATTTCAAATAAATAAGTACAATTCAAAACACTTCAAGTATAAAACACTAACAATTGCAATACAATTTTGGATAATCAATTAGTAGAACACTTAAAGTATAAAACTTCAATAATGTTGTACAATTTAATATAAAATAAAGAATAAATAGTCAAAGAAAAAGTAATTTAGCATGGTAGTACAATTTCAAATAAACAAGGTACAATTGTATAACAATTCAAGTATGAAATACTAGCAATTGCAATACAATTTTAGATAATCAATTAGTAGAATAAATGAAGTATAAAACTTTAATAAAAGAGTACAATTTTAGGTAAAATAAAGTACAATTCTAAATAAATGAGGTACAATTTTAAATAAAACAAGTATAATTCCAAAACATTTCAAGTATAAAATACTAGCAATTGCAATACAATTTTGGATATCAATAAGAAAAGCACTAGAATTATTAAACTTCAATAATGCGGTACAATTTTAGGTAAAATGAAGTATAAATGTAGAATACTGAAGATCAGTAATCTAGCATCGTTGAATAGATTAAAATAAATGAAGTATAATTCTAGATCATTTCAAGTATAAAAGACTAGCAATGCAGTACAATGTTGGATATTCAATTAGTAGAACAGTTGAAGTATAAAGCTTCAATAATAGAGTACAATTTTAGATAAAATAAAGTACAATTTTAGATAAATGAAGTACAATTCCAAAACACTTCAAGTATAAAATGCTAGCAACTACAGTATAATGTTGAATAATCAATAAGTAGAACACTTGAAGTATAAAACATCAATAATGCAGTACAATTTTAGGTAAAATGAAGTATAAATGTGGAATGCTGAAGATCAATAATTCAACATCAAACTACAGATCCAAATAAATGAAGTACAATTCCAAAATATTTTAAGTATAAAACACTAACAATGCAATACAATATTGGATATTCAATTAATATAACAGTTGAAGTATAAAGCTTCAATAATAGAGTACAATTTTAGATAAAATGAAGTATAAATATAGAATAATTGAAGTAAAATAATTCAACATGATAACACAATTTCATATAAATGAGGTACAATTGCATAGCAATTCAAGTATAAAACACTAACAATTGTATACAATGTTAGATAATCAATTAGTAGAAAGTATAAAACTTCAATAATGTAGTACATTTTTAGGTAAAATGAAGTATAAATATAGAATAGTCAAAGAAAAATAATTCAGCATCGTCGTACAATTTCAAATAAATGAAGTATAATTTCAGTTAAATGACGTACAATTACATAACCCTTCAAATATAAAACACTAGCAATTGCATTACAATTTTAGATAATCAATTAGTAGAACACTTGAAGTATAAAATTTCAATAATGCAATACATTTTTAGACAAAATGAAGTATAAATATAGAATAGGCGAAGAAAATTAATTTAGTATCATAGTACAATTTCAAATGGACAAAGTACATTTGCAAAACACTTTTAAGTATAAAATACTAACAATGCAATATAATTTTAATTGCAATGAAATATAATGTAGAACATTCCAAGTATAGAAAGGGTTTCAAATAAACAAAGTACAATTGCAAAACATTTCAAGTACCAAACGTTACAAAATGTAGTACAGTTCAGCTACTATAGAAATATTACCTTAAAACATCACTGTTCTTCTTTCCACTACTACTTGATTCATCATTTCCATCTATTAGAATGTCAATAATGTATATCTTTAATGTCAAATACGGTAAGACCATATTCATGACATCGTCATCATTGGTCAAAATCACATACAAACTTTGATATGGAGCTATGCATTGCAAAGTGAAGAGCTCGGGGTTGATTTTATTCTATTGTCTTGCAAGATTAAGGTACATGTACATCAAATTCATATTATCCTTAATTGACATTATATGGAGTTGGTCTTTGTAGCGGCAACTCCCCAAGACTTGAGTGAACACTCCACCTTCACTACTGGTTGACATTTTTGAAAAACTACAAGATGGAGAGAAGAAGAAAATGTAGTAGTTGGCTTGAGATGAAATAAACTAAGAAGAAACTAGGAAGAAACTAAGAACAAATTGAGAAGATTAGCTTGAAAATGACAAAAATAAAGAACGAAGAAGAAAATGTGGTGATCATGTTGGTGGTCGTTGGCTCTATCGATGTTCTTGTTCCCACCGACGAGCTTGGTTTCCTTCTATAATTTTTCTTTCTATTTCTAGTAATGAAAGTACATATGCTAGGGTTTAGTGTTTGGTTATGTGGATAGTGAAGAAATTTAAAAAAAAAAAACAATGAGTGAAAAAAGTATACTTGAGTATATTTTTACCAAATCAAGTAAGTAGAGAGTAGTCTCTAAAATTTAACAAAACTAGAGAGCTCATTCTATAAAAACTCAATTGCGAACTGAACACAAACTTTGAAAGTGCTTTTGGTACTGTATAATAAGTGACCCTTAAATAAAATTTGAGGATAAAGTAATTGACACTAGATTGTGGAGTGGGAAAAATATTATATCTATCTATACTATTACATATAACACAGTGATGTGAGATCCGTAATTATGCAATTTTAATTCTAGTTGTGCAATTTTTGCCAAATGTCAAATTCTTAGAATTTTGAGTTTTTTTAATTCAGTTGAAAATTTTTCATTGGTTGTTTATTTACTTTTATGTTTCATTTTAATATGATCAATTTATCTATTATAACTAAAATATCATATTGTGTTTATCCAAAATTACAATATAGGTTCTTATCTCATAAGATAGTTAAAAAAATATCTATAATTATATTTTTATCTCACTAAATAAGTTTATAATTTAAAAGGTATTTTATAAGCTTTATATTAAGTACTTTTATCACAAAATTCTATCATATAAATTTAATTTATTACAAGATTAATAGATAAATATTTCATTTGTTTTATATATAAATTTTATTATTCTACAACTATTCTTTTTGCATTTTGTTTCTACTTTATTTGTAGTAGAAACTTTTTAATATTTTTTTGAAACAGATCTTTGTATTGTTTTTATTTTTTTTATTCTAAATTAATTAAATACCTTTCCAATATATTTAAATATTTTATCAATGTTATTACTTTATTATTTTCTTAATATTTATTTCAATTTAAAGTTCTTATGGCCAACTTAGGATTGGAAGTTTTATATTACTTAAAAGTATCAGCATGCAGTATTTTTTTATTTTAATTAATTATATTTTATATATTTATTTTAAATACTATTTTCAAATATTTTTGTATGCTCATATAGAATTTAAGGTTAACTAGAAAAAAATTCCTAACCCTACTTTCAATTTAGTATTATGTCCCCATTTGAATTTTTACATACTAAACTCTCCACTTTTTCACATAATTTAGGAATCACTCCCCATATATTTTAGAAAGACCTATATACCCTTGTATTTGGAAAAAAAATAACAACAAAAATACCTAGAAAATGTATTTTTCTCTTCAAGAAGAACGCTTTCCTTTTTTTTTCTGCCTGAAATTGACTTCTCAAGGCACCAAAAGAAAAGGGTGCGAAACCATTCTTCCACCATTAATGCGAGAAGAAGAAGTGAAAAGAAAAAAAAAATAAAGCAAAATCTCAGCCATTTTTCTGCGACAATGGAAGGAAAAACATTTACAAAAAGAAGCCAAGTACAAAAAGAAGTGAGCTAAAGAAACACAGGTATGTTTTCTGAATTTGCAATTTCAAATGTTAGTAATTTTTCAGTATTTAAGGTTTTTATTCATTTTTTAGTCGTTAAACACTTGAACCCATTTGATATATATATATATATATATGATTTTTGTTGTGAGATGGGAAGTTTTTTATTTGTACTTGAAGGGTATCAAAGTTGGACTTCACCTTTTTAGGGTTTATACTTCTTTTTACCTAAAATTATATGGTGAAATTATACAGTAAAATTATTTAAAAGTGGTAGTGTATTATCTGTAGAATAGAACATCCAAGCTTGCAGTACGCATTAGACAAAAGTGTAGTATATGATCTATATAATTGTAGTACATTTTAGAAGCAAAGATAGTATAAAACATTCAATCTTACAGTACACATTAGGAAAAAGTCTAGTATATAACCTGTAGTATATTTTAGAAGTAAATGTAGTATAAAACATTCAAGTTTGCAGTACACATTAAGTAAAATTATAGTATATAATCTGTGTAGCTGCAATACATTTTAGAAGCAAATGTAGTATAAATATTCAAACTTAGAGTACACATTTGGCAAAAATATAGTATATAATTAGTGTAACTGCAGTATATTTTAGGAGCATCTATAGTACAAAAATATCCAAGCCTACAGTATATATTAAATAAAAGTATAGTATATAATCTATATATTTGCAGTATATTTTAGAAGCAACTTTAGTATAAAACATTCAAGCCTGAAGTATACACTAATTGAAAGTATAGTATAATATATTATGTGTTTCTGATGTACATTTTAGAAGTATTCGTAGTACAAAATATTCAAGTTTTTAGTACACATTATCTAAAAGGATTAATTTATTATCTGTTTTTATACTAATTTTTCTTTATCTGATTACAGCAAAGCCAAGACATTATGTGGCCTGCTCTCGTTGCTCCCCTCCCCAATATTTTCAGAGTAAATTAGAGATTGTGAAGTCCAAGATGGGGTTAAAACATTTTGATGCATTGAAGAAAACCCCTTTCTATATACACATGGATATACTGAAGTTAAGTTCAAGCTTCATTCAGCTTAAAGCTATACTTAGGAGGTTTGACCCTAAAATGCTGTCATTTCATTTTTCAGAGAAGGTTGAGGTTCCTTTTTCGTAGCTGAATTTTCTAAAGTTTTAGGGTTGCCATATGTGAGGCAATCTGTTGATATAACATTGAAGATAAAGTCTTCAACTTTTGATAGCCTTTTTCTTGGAAAGCTGCAGAATATAACTAGATCTGAAATAGAAAAAAAGTTTGAGGAGTATATGTATATAAGGATAATGAGGAGGACTTGAATAATTTTTGTAAGTTGTACATACTTTTTGTTTTTTATTATTTTCTATTTCCAACATCTAATTATTAGACTCCACGATTTTACCTACTATACTTGGACAATTTGTCTAGAGTTGGTCTGTATGCATGGGGCATAGCTGCTTACAATTTTCTTGTCTAAGATTTGAAGAACTTTTTATGAGTAGGTGGAGAAAGAACCAAGAAGCGCATTAATGGTTGCACAGTTGATTTGATAGTAAGTGTTTGCTTTTTTATCTAATAACATTGATTATATTTATATTCAAGTGAGTATAATTTTTTATTTATGAATAGCAAGCATGGTTTTATGAACGCATCCCGTCACTGGCTTCACCAGTGAGTTTGTTGTAGTTTCTATGCTTTTATTGGTGGAAAGATAGCAAACTCTCACATAATGTAAAGGAGGCAGATAATAAATTGAAATAAATTACAGCAAAAATGGTAATAATTTTAATAATTCATTGTTAGCTTTGTGTATAAGAATTTGAATTTGATAATTATTTTCATTGTAATAAGTTATAGCCCTCAACCCTATTCCAGAGGAGATAGAATCGACAGTTTTGATAAAGAAATTAGAGGCTACCAATACTGTTATCAGTGAAGTCCATGTTTGTGATGATACAATATATGAAGTAATTATTGCAGCTAAAGTTGAAGAGATTAAATCATTGAAAGAAAAATTGCTTCATTCAATATGATAGCAATGAAGGAACAGAGTGAGGAGGAGCATCTAGTTGAGGATAAGACTGAGGAAGAGGAGCTTGAATAGGAAGCTAGTGAGTTTGTACATGAAGGGGGGACTTGATTTGGTAGATGATGCATAGAAAGAAGGGGACGAATCTAAAAACATGGTGGATGAAGAAAGTCGAACAAAACACTGTCATAATCCTTCAAATTTCCCTAAATCTTTAAAGACAGAAGTTTATGTACCAATTTAAGTGGTTGAGTTCGAGGAATTTGAGATTGAAATAGCGAATGTCACATCTTTGATTGTGATGAATGTGCAAATCGAGAACATAGGAATCTAAAACAAAAATCTCTAAATTTTGTCAGCCCTCCAAGCACCACACCAGCCAAAAGAGCAAGACAAGTGACAAAGACCTATAGTCCTATTCCTTATCCTCGTGCAAAAAAAACAAAGAATAAGAAGAGAAGAAGGTGTTATCAACTACTTAATATTTTAAGCTTTTGCTATTTGCATTTCATTTGTAAATTGTCTATTTGTAATAAATGTAATGATATCTTATTCTTGATTGGTTGATATTTGTACTTTATGTGATCATATCTTATACTTCATGTTGGTGATATTTGTACTTAATGTGCTATGTCTTTTGTAATCCAAGTTGGTGATATTTATACTTAATATGTTATTCTTTTGCACTTCATGTTGGCGATATTTATACTTCATGTGCTGACCTTTTATACTCTATGTTGGGATATTTATACTTCATGTGTTGATCTTTTGTACTTGATAGTTGATCCTTTATACCTAATATGCTTGAGTTTTATACCCCTTGTAGGCATATGTTATACTCCAATAAGGGATACTTCAATAATTGATACTTTGCACTTAATGGGCTTGAGTTTTGTACTCCAAAATATTTCGTACTTTAATAGGGGATACTTCAATAGTTGATACTTTGCGCTTAATGTGCTCGAGTTCTATACTCCATTTTAGCTATATTTTATACTTCACTAGAGGATACTTCAATAGTTGATACTTTACACTTAATGTGCTTGAGTTCTATACTCTATGTTGGCTATATTTTGTACTTCAATAAGGGATATTGTAATAGTTGATACTTTGCACTTAATGTGCTTGATTTCTATACCCCATTTTGGATATATTTTGTACTTCAATAGTTGATATTTTACACTTAATGTGCTCAAGTTTTGTATTCCATGTTGGTTATATTTTGTATTTCAATAGGGGATACTTCAATAGTTGATACTTCGCACTTAATGTGTATGAGTTCTATACTCCATGTTGGCTATATTTTGTATTTCAATAGAGGATACTTCAATAGTTGATAGTTTATACTTAATGTGCTTGGATTTCATACTTCATGTTAGCTATATTTTGTACTTCAATAGAAGAAACTTCAATAATTGATACTTTGTACTTAATGTGCTTGAATTTTATACTCCATGTTGGCTATATTTTGTACTTCAATAAGGGATATTCAATACTTAATTCTTTGTACTTAATGCGCTAGTCTTTTGTACTTCAATTGTTAACACTTTCTACCTAATGTGTTGTGTTTTGTACTGCAAGAAACCAAAGAATTCAATCTAATCCAGGTGGCAGAGAAACCATCTAACCCAAAGATTGAAGCGTCTAATCCCTATAAAAGAAGGACTAATTATAGAGGTCGTGAACTTATTCTAGTAGAAGAGCAAGAAATCATCAACAACTTTGTTAGAAGAGATAATTTGAGGTAACAAAATTTTCTTATTATTTTTCTTTTAGATAAATTGGTGTCTGAACTAACAATTAATAATTATGTAAGATAACTATCTGGGAGAGAGCAAGATAGTTTCTAGATGGAAGAAACTTTTGTGAGCTCTTATTTGGAAGAGAACTTACCGATGACATAGTGGACTACAACATGTCGATATTATGTAGTCCATCTTTAGGCAACAAATGTCACCACAAGGTGTGGTTTACGTCCGCAATAGCGCAGGTATGTAGCAGTTTTCTAACTTAATTTAGTTCACATTTCCAATGAGTTTAACCATTTTTTTTATACTTCATAGGTTGATATATTATATATACTTGAGGGACGCAACTTAAAGGATATGATGGATTAAAAATTTGTGGAGATGATGCCTACACTAAACTCTTTCACCCATAAATATTTGGAAGACCTTACATTGGATGTTGTAAACCAATGACGTTACATAATCCTATCAATTTGTTGGCACCATCACTAGGTTTTGGTTGTCCCCAACACCTTGACTCATTTTTTCTTGTATATGAATTCAATAATGGCCACTAGAGACAAGCCGATAGCTACTGTCAGTGTAAGTTTGCTTCATTTCCCTGTGATTTCTTCATGAAGTAGGGAGTCAAGAACTTATCAATATTTTTGTAGGTTTTATTCTATTCTCGATACATAAGGCTTTCATTAGGTTGTCATGTGGACAAATACATGAGGCCAAAAAAAAGCAGACGGCAAAAAGTTACAGTAGATTGTGGTGTCTATGTGTGCTTTTAGGCAGAATGTTTCGCTAGAGACACCCCACAAGCTCTGGAGGTCTGCTCGAACAATTTACATGGACAAATACCGTACGACAATGGCATATACAATATTAAGTCATGAAAATGCCAGGATTTGAATCACATTTTATATGTAAATACATATGTAAATTGAAGCATACTTTGTATATATATTATTTTGTATGTAAGTGTAGTTTTCCATCAACCATTTATAATATTTTAAATTGAAATTAGGCTGTGAATTGAGTACAATTTGAGGAAAATGAAGTATAAAAGTGGAAAAAATAAAGTATAACCATTGTGCTGATGTATAATATGCCCAGTTTCATAGAAATTAGGCAATGAATTTGAGTATAATATGAGAAAAATAAAGTACAAACCTAAAAACAAAAAGGTATAAAGCATGTATCGTTGAAGTACACTCCAATTCTATTGAACACAATGAGTGAATCTAAGTACAATTTGACAAAAATAAAGTACAAACTCAAAATAAACAAAGTATAAAATGTGTTTCACTGAAGTATACTTCAGTTCAATTGAAAATGTCTAGTGAATTTGAGTACAATTCGAAGGAAATGAAGTGCAAATCCAGAACAAACAAAGTATAAATTATTTTTTGTTGAAGTACACTTTGATTCTGTTGAAACTGGGCAGCCAATTTGATTATAATTTGAGGAAAATAAAGTACAAAGCCAGAAAAAGAAAGTATAAGATGTGTTTCTTTGAAGTTTACTTCAATTCACCTGAAATAGGGCAGGGAATGTAAGTAAAATTTGAAGAAAATAAAGCACAAACCCAAAATAAATAAAGTATAAATGTGTTTCATAGAAATACACTTTAGTTCCATTAAAACTGGGCAGCCAATTTTATTAAAATGAAGTACAAACCCTGAACAAACAACGTATAAAATGTGTTTGTTTGAAGTTTACTTCAATTCACCTAAAACTAGGGAGGGAATGTGAGTACAATTTGAAGAAAATAAAATACAAATCCAAAACAAATAAAGTATAAAATATGTTTCGTCAAAATACACTTTAGTTCCATTGAAACTGGGCAGCCTATTTGAATAAAATGAAGTATAAATCCTGAACAAACAAAGTATAAAATGTGTTTCTTTGAAATTTACTTCAATTCACCTGAAACTGGGCAGGGAATGTGAGTACAATTTAAAGAAAATGAAGTACAAATCCAAAACAAACAAAGTATAAAATGTGTTTCGTCGAAGTACACTTCAGTTCCATTGGAACTGGATAGCCAATTTGAGTAAAATGAAATACAAACCCTGAACAAACAAAGTATAAAATGTATTTTTTTAAAGTTTACTTCAATTCAATTGAAACTTGGCAGTGAATGTGAGTACGATTTTGGCATCCTGAAGTACAAACATTGAACTAATGAAGTATAAAATATATTCTTTTGAAGTACACTTATTGCTATTGAAAAATTATTCTCCAATGATTAAAATGATTGTCATGTACAATATTTTAAATTATTGTATCATAAGAAGTACATATTTGTACCGGTGATATTATGGATATTATCGTCAAATTCTCATTTGTTAACATCTTTAAAAGCATAAGAATTCTTTTATTACCGCGATTGACAATATTCATCGGTTGAACACTAGTGGTTAACAAATTAAAACTATAATATAATTTTATTCATATGACAAAAATCACACACCTTTTTATAATTTGGTTATTATTTACCAAGACTTAAAATTCAAATCATTGAAAAAATTTCAATTCAACAATATTAGTAAAAATATTAAGGTATTAAATTCAAAATTGTCAAAATAAGGAAAAAATATTTTTTATTGAAGTACACTTCGATTCCAATGACAATTTGACTATGAGTTTGGGGAATTGAAGTACAAATTTAGAACAAATAAAGTACAAAATATGTTTCTTTGAAATTTACTTCAATTCAACTGAAACTATGCGAGGAATTTGAGTACAATTCGAAATAAATGAAGTACAAACCATGAACAAACAAAGAATAAAATATGTTTCATTGAAATACACTTTAATTCCACTGAAACTAGCTGCCAATTTGAGTAAAATGAAGTACAAAGCAAGAAAAACAAATTATAAGATGTGTTTCTTCAAAGTTCACTTCAATTAAATTGAAACTAGATAGGGAATTTGAGTAAAATTCGAAGGAAATGAAGTACAAACCATAAATAAACAAAGTATAAAATGTGTTTCGTTGAAATACATTCCAATGACAATTTGAATACGATTTGAGGGAATTGAAGTATAAACCTAGAATAAATAAAGTATAAAATGTGTTTCATTGAAATTTACTTCAATTCAACTGAAACTAGACAGGACATTTGAGTACAATTCGAAGGTAATGAAGTACAAATCTAGAAAAAATAAAGTATAAAATGTGTTTCGTTAAAGTACACTTCAGTTCCACTTAAACTAATAGCCAATTTAAGTAAAATTTGAGTAAAATAAAGTACAAATCAAGAAAAAACAAAGTATAACAAGTGTTTCTTTGAAGTTCACTTTAATTCAATTAAAATTGGGCAGGAAATTTGAGTACAATTGGAAGGAAATAAAGTACAAACCCAAAACAAACAAAGTATAAAATGTGTTTCGTTAAAGTACATTTTAATTCCAATGACAATTTGAGTACAATTTGAGGGAATTAAATTACAAGCCTATAACAAATAAAGTATAAAATGTGTTTCTTTAAAGTTCACTTCAATTCAACTGAAACTAGGCATGAAAATTGAGTACAATTCGAAGGAAATGAAGTACACACGTAGAACAAATAAAATATAAAATCTATTTTGTTGAAATACACTTCAATTCCACTGAAACTGGCAGCCAATTTGAGTGAAATTTGAGTAAAATGAAATACAAATCATGAAAAAACAAAGTATAAGATATGTTTCTTTGAAGTTCACTTCAATTCAATTGAAATTAAACAGGGAATTTGAGTACAATTCGAAGAAAATAAAGCACAAACCCAGAACAAACAAAATATAAAATGTGTTTCATTGAAAAACATTTCAGTTTCACTGAAACTGACAGCCAATTTGAGTAAAATGAAGTACAAACCAAGAAAAAATAAAGTATAAGATGTGTTTCTTTGAAGTTCACTTCAATTCTATTAAAACTGGGCAGAAAATTTGAATACAATTCAAAGAAAATAAAGTACAAACCTAGAATAAATAAAGTATAAAATGTGTTTCATTGAAGTACACTTCAGTTCCACTAAAACCAGCTGCCAATTTGAATAAAATTTGAGTAAAATGAAGCACAAACCAAGAAAAAATAAAGTATAAGATGTATTTCTTTGAAGTTCACTTTAATTCAATTGAAACTAGGCAAAAAATTTGAGTACAATTCAAAAAAAATGAAGTACAAACCCAGAACAAACAAAGTATAAAATATGTTTTGTTTAAGTACACTTCAGTTCTATTGAAACTGGTAGATAATTTGAGTAAAATTTGAGTAAAATGAAATACAAACCAAGAAAAAATAAAGTATAATATGTGTTTCTTTGAAGTTTACTTCAATTCAATTGAAACTGAGCAGCGAATTGGAGTAAAATTTGAGTAAAATAAAGTACAAACTCATAACAAACAAAGTATAAAATGTGTTTTGTTGAAGTACACTTCGATTCCAATGATAATTTAAGTACGATTTGAGGGAATTGAAGTACAAACCTAAAAAATAAAGTATAAAATGTGTTTATTTAAAATTCACTTCAATTCAACTGACTAAGCTAGGAATTTGAGTTCAATTTGAAGGAAACAAAGTATAAACCCAAAACAAACAAAGTATAAAAAGTGTTTCATTGAAGTACACTTCGGTTCTATTGAAACTAGGTAGCCAATTTAAGTAAAATTTAAGTAAATGAAATACAAACACTGAACAAACAAAGTATAAAATATTCTTCATTGAAGTACAAAATTTAACTAATGTACTGATTCTTTGTAAGTTCGACGTTTATGCCCTATTCTACCACACCTTTTATACTTAACTACACGTTTCTCAATTTGTGATGGAATTCTCTATTTTCTTCTACGTCCAGGCTGAGATCGGCAATCAGGTGCATTTATGAGGCCATCATCATCTAGCAAGAACAAATTCATATCAAATGTAGGAATAGGGTTTATCACTGCGTGGTATGCTTGTCGATATATCTCAACTCGGTAGTATTGATCAATAAAGTCATACAGTGAAAGTGACCTTAACTTGAAACAAGCACAAGCATGTTTGCATGGTATTTTATCAATCTACCATGCTTTGCACGAAAAAAACCCTACCATGTAAATCTATAACATACGATTTATCTTGCTTAATCACCTCAAAGCTCTAGACACGACAACTTTTAAGTTACGAGAATGCATATGATTGTTGCCAACTTCTTCTCTTGCTTGGGACATATTTAATCAACCATCTCATGAGATTCTTCTCATCGATCATGCATCATAACCATTATTTGCGTGTGTATGTGATCAACCATGGCTACAATTGGCATAAATCGGGCTTGTTTAACCCAATTATTCCAACATTCTACTTGATTATTTTTGTTACCCCCCATTAATCTCCACTGAATAAGAAATTGGCCAAACATAGTGGGTCAAACTACATAATAAAGTCTCTGGCAAGTGGTAATGACTCTAAGATGTTGTTTATATGTCGTGTATGCTCCTGCCTTGTAGTCACATATGTAGCTTTCATAAAAACAGAGCACCAATGTTTCTTGTTATGTAGAGGATACTTCCTTAATACCTGAATTTAAAATAATAGAACAGTAATGTGCTGAATGTTATGAATTAGAGTTTATTTCATATAATTATTTCACAAACAAAGATAAAGTACACTTGTTTCTTTAAGTTATCCACTAAATATCTCAAGCAATATGCATGGTGACTATCGAGAAATATCATGGGGATGGCCTTAAGAAGACCTGGATATCAATCGAAGAATAAAGTAAACCTTGATAAGCCAGGAAAATATTGAGAATCTAAGACACTTCTTAGATTGAAGCAGAACCAGTCCCAATTAATGTTATTTTTAGAGTTAACAACTGCATATGCTAGCGTGAATAAGTCATCATTAGTATCCTTACTGACAGCACTGAGTAAGCATCCTTTGTATTTTTAATATAGGTGCCATCTAAAAATATCAATGGCCTATATCTCCTAAGAAAACCAATAAGAAAGGCATTGAAACATATAAATAGCTAACAAAATTTTTGACTAATTGGGTCAATCTCACAGTCTGCAATATTTTCAGGGTTTGTCCTCTTCACAACATCACAATACCACCTCAACTTATCATAAGATCCTTTCTTAGTGCCATGGATGTCTTGCATAACTAATTCCTTACCCATCCATGCTTTATGGTACCTAAGTTCCACACTGCATTCTCTATGAACATCTTTCAATATGATAGAGGGCCGATAATATGGCTCTAATCTCAATTTATCCTTTACAATGTTAGCAACCCATGCAGAATCAGCTTTAGGATGTCCCTTTGTTCGAAGATTAGCCTTATCACATGTGTGCTCTAGATTGCATTTTCAAATGTCAAATAATTTATCAGCCTCATGCTTTGATGCATAGATTCTCCATTTGCAATTTTCATCACTGCAAATGACTATGATTTTTTTGTTTTCATTTTTCTTGTATTTAAATGACCACAAAGTAGACACCACATAATTCTTAAGCATAATTTTGAACTCTTGAGCATCCTTGAATATTTGACCCTCCCCATATATGCAATTCCTCCATGCATCAATTGAGTAGCTAGTTAAAGCTAATTCATTGTGCGATGCATTGGTCGAACCAATTTTCTTCTCAACTGTATCCCTTGAGATTGACAAATGAAGTATAATTTCATAAAAAAGAAGTACAATTTTAATAAATTGAAGTATAATCGCGTAATATTTGAAGTATAAAACTCTAGCAATTGCAGTAAAATTTTTGATAATCCATTAGTAGAACACTTGAAGTATTAAACTTGAATAATAAAGTACAATTTTAGATAACTGGAGTATAAATTTGTATAAGATGAAGTACAATTTTTGAATAGTTTAAGTATAAAACTCTAGCAACTACAATACAATTTTGGATAATGAATAAATAGAACACATGAAGTATAGAACTTCAAAGAATAGAGTATAGTTTTAAGTAAAACAAAGTATAAAATGAAGTATAATTTCAGGAAAAAAAAAGTAAAATGTTAGATAAAGTTTGGATAATGAATAAATAGAACACATGAAGTATAGAACTTCAATGAATAGAGTATAGTTTTAGGAAAAACAAAGTATAAAATGAAGTATAATTTTAGTGAAAAAAAGTAAAATTTTAGATAAAGTTTGGATAATCAATAAATAGAACACTTGAAATATAGAACTTCAATGAATAGAGTACAGGTACAGGTAAAATGAAGTATAATTTCAGAAAAAAAATAAAAAATAAAAAAAGCACAATTTTAGATAAAGTGAAATATAATAGATTCAGCTAATTGAAGTACATATTTGGATAAAATGAAATACAATTTTGGAACACTTGAAATATAGTACTTCTATGAATAGATTACAGGCTTTGTAAAATGAAGCAAGTATAACTTCAGAAAATAGAAGTATAATTTTACATATAGGAAAGTACAATTTTAGAACACATGAAGTATAAAATCCCAGCAAAAGAAGTATAATTTTGAATAATCAATAAATAGAACACTTGAAGTATAGAAAATCAATGAATAGAGTATAGGTTTAGATAAAATAAAGTATAATTTCAGCAAAAAGAAGTATAATTTTAATAAAGTAAAGTATAATTTCCGAACATTTGAAGTACAAAACCCTAGCAACTACAATACAATTTTTGATAATCCATTAATAGAACACTTGAAGTATAAAACTTAAATTATATAGTACAATTTTATGTGAAATGAAGTACAATTTTAGATAACTAGAGTACAAATTTGTATAAAGTGGAGTAGTTTCAGTATAAAATCCTAGCAACTGTTATACAGTTTGGGATAATCATTAAATAGAACACTTAAAGCATAGAACTTCAATGAATAGAGTATAAGTTTAGATAAAATGAAGTATAATTTCAGAAAAAAATGAAGTATAATTTTAGATAAAGTGAAGTATAATTTCCAACATCTGAAGTATAAAACCCCAGCAACGGTAATATAATTTTTTATAATCATTTAGTTGAATACTTGAAGTATAAAACTTGAATAATGGTGTACAATTTTTATCAAATGAAGTACTATTTTATTTGCAATGAAGTATAATGTAAAACACTCTAAGTAGATAAAGATTTTCAAATGAATGGAGTACAATTTTAGAACGCTTGATGTACAAAGCTTTATAAACTACAGTATAGTTTAGATTCTATGAAAGTATTACCTTAAAACGTCATAGCTCTTTTTGGCACTGCTACTTGATTCATCTTTTCGGTTTACCAGGATGTTAACAATGTTCATCTTCAATGTCAAATGCAGAAAGACCATATTTAGGACATTTTCGTCCTCAGTCAATGTTACGTACAATTCTTGATGTGGAGCTATGTATCGCAAACTGAAGAGCTCAATGTTGATTTCACTTCATTTTCTTGCAAGATTAATGTACATGTCCATTAAAGTCGTAGTATCCTTAATTGATATTATATAGAGCTGGTCTTTGTAGCGGCAACTCCCTAACACTTGATAGAACACTCTACCTTCACTACCGGTTGACCTTATCGAAAAAATACAAGAATCTCATAAGCAACTGAGAAGCAACTAAGAAGAAGGAGAAACCAAAAAATAATGAAGAAGAAACCCAAAAATGATGAAAATGAAAAAAGAAGAAGACAATGCAAATGTCGAGTTGATGGTTATTGGCTCCTATGATTATTCTCGTTTCATGGAGCTGCTTGTGTTTTTTCTTTTCTTTCTATTTCTGGAAATTATATTGCTATTGGTAAGGTTTACTGTTGCTTTTGTTAATGACAAAAAAGTGGAAAAAAATTAGTGAAAAATATTATACTTAAAGGCATTTTTGTCAAATCAAGCAAATAGAGAGTGAACTCTAAAATTCTAACAAAACTAGAGAGTTTAATCTAAATAAAATTAGGTGGGGACTAATCACAAAAATGAAAAGTGATTTTGGTACTTTTAAATAAGTCTCTCTAAAATATATCTTTGATATTGAATTTTTATTTCACTATTATTTTTATTGCAATTCTCTTGATTTGTCTAGATAAAAAACTATATATAGTTCATATTTGAATAATATACCTCAAATAATGTGACGTTATAAAATATTTAAAAATATTATAATTTATTAAGTTGTTGAAATCATTTCAATTTTCTTAAATGAAGAAATACTATATATTTTTCTATAAAAAAATATTCATTAAATTTACTAGCACTTGATTATCCTTTTCTAACTATGTGCATATATGGAAGAATGTTTTTCATTTTTTATATAATATCATGTGTTTTGATAAGCTTATTTCGATTGGTTGAATATTTACTTATTTAAAATATTTTTTATATGAAAATTATTTTATTTCTTTTCAATAAATAAATTATATATAGTCAAAAATTAAAATTTCATTGTTAAGTAAATACTTTTACACAATTGTTATATTTCATATTTGGTAATTTGTATTCACTTTGATAATATTAACTATCAAAACTTAAATACATATACAAAGTAATTAAATTATCTAATAAATATGAGCTCTAATAAAATATTAACTTATTCTTTATCTAAAGTGTGAATTTTTTTCTTTTTAATTTAATGACGCATTTTTATCTGGAAAAGCATAAAATTTATCCCAAAGAAGTAGCTAATAATCAAGTTATTTCAAGATAACAACTAATTTTTCATATTTAGTAAATTTTTTTATATCTATATAGATACAATTACATTATTTTTAGTTGAAGTAATACAATATTTAATTATTTTTAATCAAAAAATTAAGAAATAAAAAAAAAAATTCAATCAATCATTTGATCAAACAAAGTCTTTTCTAGACAATTTCTAAAGTAAAATTAAATTATTTAACAATTATAATTATCTCCTAACATCGTGACTTACTTAAAAAAATTTATAAACTATCTGTTCCTTATGAAAGAGATAAACAAATATTTATGTATCATATCAAATCATCACTTCTTTATTAAAGAGTTAGAAGTTTGAGAAATGAATAATTATAAATTAATTGATATGCAAGTTTTTAATTTATTAAAATCTTTTAAAATTTAATTATTTTTACAATAATATTTTTTGATAAAATTATATATATATATATATAGAATATAACAAATAATTTCATTGAAGAATTTGTTTCAAATATAAATAGTTACATCCACAACAACTATGAACTCTGAACTTTATTTTATATTATTAATTAGAATCACATTAGTTTTTTGGCAATATAATAATGGAGAACTCATTTTTAATTATTTGAAATAAATTCTTTTATATAGGACATATATATAGTTGACATAGTTAAAAAATTTTAAAATGTTTGATAAATGACCACTTAAATTGCAAATGATATCTATTTTTATATTTTCTAATATGTTTAATTACACTATTTTATAATTATATTGTGTAAATTTATTTTAATATTTTTGGTTATAATAATTCATAAAAATATTTTTACATGGATTAATGATATGAAATTTAAAAAAAAAAATTGATTGGAAGTAAGAATCTATTTAATTATTCATAATTGCTTTTTATATTCCAATTATAAAAGAAACTTATGAGATATTGATATTTTATTTTAAACTAAATACTAAAAATTTACTTATTATTTTATTTACATACATAATATATGTTAATTGATAATTTTAAAATAATAAAATAACTAGATATATAAATAAAAATAAATAAATTTCACTTATCAAAGTTATATGAAATATTAAGAGATATTTTAGCTTAAAAAAGCTGTATGTTACTAACTACTTATTAAATTACTTATCAAATAATTAATAACCTAATGTAAGCTATTTTCATAGATAAAGTACAAAGAGATTATATATTTACTATAACAAAAAATAATTAATATTTAAAGTTCTCAAATGTCAATAAAATTGTAATTATAACTTCCAAATTATTAACAAGACTTACAAAAAAGCTTTATATTAGAAAAGAAATTATTGCTTATTTATCATATCAAAATATGCATGTATAAATATCTATATATATAATTAGAAAAGTGTATTTGTAAAATATTCTATGCTATTTTTATTTTCTTAATTCTTTTATTTATTTAATATAAATTTTATCATTTTATAAATTTTTGTATATTTGATAAACTTAGATTGAGCAATTTTTGATATTCTACAACTTATTTAAGTATAAATTATCTTCAAACATAATATTTTTAATTAAAACTTCATGTTATTTTATTTAATTAGTAATAGATTTTTTTCATTAAATATTAAAAAAATAATTACAATTATTTTTTTAATCAAATGAAGAAAAATAAATATTATTATAAAATAAATTATTTCAATCATATATTTATTTTCGGTGCATCGCACCAGACACATGCTAATACTATTATGTATAGCACAATGCTATAGGACCCACAATCGTGCAATTTTGACCAAATTCTAAATTTTTAGAATGTTGAGTTTTTTTAATTAAATTAAAAAAAATTATTGGTTGTTAATGTGATTTTTCTTATTTTTATTTTAATATAAACAACTTATCTACTACAACTAAAACAAGATTTTGTGTTTATCCAAAAATTGAATCATATATTTTCATTTCATCAAATAATTCAAAATATCCATATATAATTATAATTGTTTTTTCAACTGATAAGTTTAAAATTTAAAAGATATTTTATGAGCACCAAATTAGGTATTCCTACAAAAAAATTGTTCTATAAATTTCATTCTATAAAGAAAATCATTTCGTATTTTTCTATACTACCAAAAAAGGATTTTTTTTTTCTTTTTATCCTCTTTATTGTTTTTGGTTTTCTTCTTTAAGGTAACCCTAACAAAATCTTTCATCATAAACTCTAAAGTGAACGTTCATTACATCATGTATTTGCATTCATGTTTTTTTTTTAATTTTTATATTGATCCATACTCAATATATCGTGAAAGTGTCACATCATGTGTTGATGCATATGCTACTCAATTATCATCTAGATCTCTATTTTTTTTTCTTCGTGTGTGTGTGATGAAACTATTGACTGCTTACTTCGAACTCATGAACGATTCTGGAATTTGAATCTCAAATTGTGTTTCAAATCAGATATCAGATAAATCATTATTTATCTATAATTCATTGGAACAAAAAAAAGGGCTCGGCTAGGTACTGACCAGGCCATGGCTTTTTAAGTCCGCCGTCAAATCCCAGGGCTCAACCCTAGACAGGCGGTGGAAACTACCAAGCTGGAGTACAGTAGGGGTAGAGGGAATTTCTGGTGGAAAGGTCCGAATGATCAACTCTGCAATCAGTTGTTAGAATCAAGAGGTCTTCAAATTGTTCATTTAAGAAAATAGAAACCCTTCAAAAATGAGGAAATGAGAGTAAGCCGGATTTATGGCGACTATCCAAGAATTTCAGTGTGCGAATCTAGGGTTCATACTCTAAAACTTATCTGATTTTCTCAATTGTTAGAATTTTTTCTCGAAGAAATCATGAATATTTTTGCTAATAATAAAAGATATTAAAACAGTTTGTAAGTACATGTCCCACATTTAATAGTGATAAATCTAGAAGATTAATAACCCAAGTTTATCTAAAATATCCTATTTTGATGTATTACATAATTTTTATAGTTTTATCTCTATTTTATTATATTTTGTGTATGCAACAATAATTTCTTAGAGAATATTTAATATATTTCTGAACTTCTTCTTGATTTTATATAGATTATTCAAGCTAATAAAGAATCTTAGTGTTTTTGATCAAAATAAATTTATTACTAAAAAATATTTTTGAAATAGTGCAGAATTTATATTTTTTATGCGGATTTACTTGATCCAAATGAATTATATCACAATTTAAAATTAAAGTTGTGGATCTTTTACAAGATAAAATTTGAAATAAATAAGGTGTTCATATATATTCCCCTCGCTACAAAAAATTTGTTGCATATTACATTTTTTAATTTAATTTAGTTAAATAAATATACCATGCATAGCAGGGGATTTACGCTAGTAACTTATTATAGAAGAACCAAAGCAAATTAATCTCTTTATGTAATTATTATAGAAGAACCAAAGCGAATTTATCTCTTTATGTAGTTTAGAATTATTTTAATTGAAAGAAGTATTTAACTTTTCTCTATATTTAGCACTAACCCAATAATACAAGGAGATAAAAATGAATTTAACCCTGAAGATACAAAAGAATTAGGAGTGAAAAATAATTTTTATCTCTAATCTAAATACTATTATATACAGTACAATGGTGTGGAATCCACAATTACGCAATTTTGATTTTAATTGTGTTATTTTGGCCAAATGTCAAATTCTTAGATTTTTTAGTATTTTAATTCAACTGAAAATTTTTAATTGATTGTTTAGTTACTTTTATATTTCATTTCAATACGATTTTATTTTCTGTTATAACTAAAATATCATGTTGTGTTTATCCTGCAATTTAGAATTATATCTCATAAGATAATTCAAAAAATATTTACAATCATATTTTTATCTCACTAAATGAGTTTATAATTTAAAAAAAATATTGTATGAGCATTATGTTAAGTATTCTTATCACAAAATTCTATCTTCTAAATTTAATTTGTCACAAGATTAGTAGATAAATATTTTATTTATTTTATATATAAATTTTTTTTATTCTACAATTATTCATTTTACGTTTTATTTCTACATTATTCATAGCACAATTCTATATTTTTAATTGTAGGACTTATTTCTCCAATTAGTATTATATAATGATATTTCGTTTTTCCTTTCAATTAATTAAAGTTTATTTCATAGAAAATTTTTAATACTTTTTTGAAATACATCTTTAGATTGTTTTTGTTTTGTTTTTATTCTAAATTAATTAGTTACTTTACTAATTTATTTATATATTTTATCAATATTATTAATTTATTATTTATTCAATATTTATTTAAAATCAAAGTTCTTATGGCCAACTTAGGATCGCAATTTTTATATTACTTAAAAGTATCATTATGCAGTACTTTTTTTTATTTAATTATATTTTATATATTTATTTTTAATACTATTTGAAAATATTTTTGTATGTTCATATAAGAATCTATCTTTGATATTAAATTTTTATTTTATGATTATTTTAGTTGTAGCTCTCTAGATTTATCTAGATAATATATATATATATATGTGTATATATACTTCCTATTTGAATAATTTACCTCAAATAATATGATGTTATGAAATATTTAAAAATATTATAAGTTTATTAAGTTGTTGAAATTTTTCCAATTTTCTTATCAAACGAATGAAGAAACACTATACATTTTTCAATGAAAAATACTCATTAAATTTATTAGCACTTGATTTATCCATTTCTAATTATGTGCATATAAGAATGATTATTTTTTTCATTTTTCTATATAATATCATATGCTTTGATAAGTTTATTTCAATATGTTGAATCTTTACTTATCTATAATATTTTTCATAAGAAAATTCTTTTATTTATGTTCAATAAATAAATTATTTATAAAATATTATGTATATACAGCTAAAAATCAAAATTTCATTGCTAGGAAAATAATTTTAAACAATTGATATATTTCATATTCAACAATTTATGCTCATTTTGATAATATTAACTATCAAAAATTAATTAAATATATGAAGTAATGAAATTATCTAATAAATATGAGCTCTAATAAATATTAAATTATTTTTTATTTAAAGAGTGAGATTTTTCTTTTTAATTTAAATATACCTTTTTATCTAGCAAAACTTAAAATTTATCCCAAAAAAGTAGTTGAGAACTAAGTTGGTTCAAAACAACAATCAAATTTTCATATTTAATAATTTTTTTGTATTTATACAGATACAATCATATTATTTTTAGTTGAATTAATACAATATTCAATTATTTTTAATCAAAAAATTAATAAATAAATAAAAATATTCAATCATTTAATCAAATAAATTATTTTTATTTATTAATTAAATAATTATTTTCTAGACAACTTCAAAAGTAAAATTAAAATACTTAACAATCATGAGTTTCTCTTAATACCATGATTTACTTAAAAAAATCACAACTTATTTGTTGCTTATGAAAGAGATAAAGAAAAAAATTTTAAAATACCATAACATCACTTCTTTATTAAAGAGTTAGAAGTTTCAGAACTAAATAATTATAATTTAATTGGTATGCAAGTCCTAAATTTATTGAAGTTCTCCAAATTCAATTAATTTTACAACAATATTTTTAGATATATAAAATAATTTTTAGATAAAATTATATATAGAATATAACAAAAAATTCTATTGAAGAATTTATTTCAAATATAAATAGTTGTTTCCTACAATAACAATAAACTCTAAAGTACATTTTTATATTATTAAATTTAAATCAATATAGTTTTTTAATTAGCAATATAAAAATGGAGAACTCATTTTCAATTATTTGAAATAAATTATTTTATATGGGATGCATATATAGTTCACATAGTTGAAAATTTTCAAATGTTTGATAAATGACCACTTAAATAGCAAATGATATCAATTTTTATACTTTTCAATATATTTAATTATACTATTTTTTAATTATATCGCATACATTTACTTTAATATTTTTACTTATAACAATTCATAAAAATATTTTTACATGGATTAATGACGTTAGATCGAAAATTTTTGATTGAAAATAGGTATTCATTTAATTATTTGTAATTTTTATATTCTAACTGTAAAAGAAACTTGTGCGAGATTGATATTTTTATTTTAAACTGAATACTGAAAATTTACTTATTATTTTATTCACGTACATAATATATATTTTAATTGAATAAAATAGTTACATATATAAATAAAAATTAAATAACTTTTACTTAGCAGAGTTATATGAAATATTAAAAGATATTTTAACTTATAAAAATTGTATGTAATAAACTACTTATTAAATTAGTTATCAAATAATTAATAACCTAATGTAAGCTATTTTTATAGATAAAGCACAAAGATATTATATATTTACTCTACCAATAAATATTTAACATTTAAAATTTTTAAATGTCATGAATTTGTAATTATAACTTTTACATTATTAAGAAATCAAACACAAAAGCTTTATATTATAAAAAAATTTATTTGCTTATTTATCATATCAAAATATGTATATATAAATATATATATATAAATAAAAATCGTAATCAGTAAAATATTTTGCCATATTTTTATTTTATTAATTCTTTTATTTATTTTTTAAAATTTTATCATTTTATAAATTTTTATATAATTTATAAACTTAGAGTGAGTAATTTTTTATATTCTACAACTTATTTAAGTATAAATTATCTTTATATTTTTAATTGAAATACTCATATTATTTTGTTTAAATAGTAATAGATTCTTTTACATTAAAAGCTAAAAATAATTACAATTCATGTTGCAATCACATGAAGTAAAAGAAATATAAATAAATTATTCAATCACATAATTATTTTCGGTGCATCACACTAGGCACATACTAGTAATATATAATCTACCAATCAAATCTCGATTTTACTTTCAATTTCAAAAAAAAAGGAAAAAGAAAATCTTCATTTTACTAATTCCTATTGAAATTGAGCCAAAGAAATGCATCATCATCCAGTGTGTATGCAAATTTACTTTAAACATGAAAATGAAAAAATTTATTTATTTATTTACTTTATTTTGAAGCATATTTGTTTTGGGATGAAAATTGAAGGATCCAAAAATTGGATCTGTTTTGTTACGCAATCCAAAGTGATCAGGCTCAAATTCGAAACTAGGTTATTCTAGTTGACGAAAGAGAGAAGTCTACAAGCCCAATATACCAAATGTAACCTATCTATGGCTATTAATGAGTCGAATTCAAATTGAATAATACTACATTCAAATTTGAATACAGTAATAATATGCCGTATTCAAATTCAATCCAAAATTTTATAGGATTTATGACTGGTATAACCATATCCGAATATAAATAAAAATTAGATATCTGGAAAAAATATCGAATCCAAATACTTCCAAAATCATCATATATTTGTTATTTTTCTAGAAATTTAATAGAATTCAAATTTAAAACATTCATCTTTAAAAAAACACACATAAAAAATTAATGAAAATTTTTTTAAGTATATTGATCATCTAAAAACAATAATAAAATATAACTTAATCACATTCATTTATTAGATCATTGTATTTTAGGTTCCATTGCAGATAATAGTTCTTACTTGGCATTATAAATACATAATTATATTTGATTTCTCAACCAACTAACTATAGACTTAAAGTTTTATAAAAAAAAACCTCATCTTGATCAAATCAAGATTTGAATTGCATTCTTACCATATCATGTTGTTAAGTTATATTTTTTCCATTTAATTCGTATAATTTTCCCTTATGATTAATAGTAAAAATGTTTAATTGTTGGGTTTTAACTTTCATTTTATATTTTGTGAAGTAAATTGAAGATTCGAGCTAAATGCAGTTGAAAATCAAGTATTTGACATGCTTGGAGCAAAAATCGCATTCTCAAGGAGACGAGGAATGGAAAAAGGAAAAAATTTAAGTGTGGGCATGTCTTGCTTTCCAAGACTATTATGCAAATTTGATTTGAAAGCATTCAATCTATTTTGGAAATTGTATATATTTTGAATATTTTAATTTTCATTTCTTTAATTAGGATAATTTGAGTTTTCCTATTCTGGTAGGACTCTTATTAGTTTCCCAGTTGCATTAGGAATAGTAGACTACTTATATAGAACTTGGTATCTTTCATCGGGAGCTTTTCATATTCTTTCATTTAGCATATTTTACTTTCCTACATTTTTCTCTCAAACATATGTTGCTAAACTCTTGTTCTAGCCCAAGGGATTATCGAAGTTTGAGTTCTTCAGTATTTGTGATATCTGAATAATTTTATTCATATTTCTTATTTATTGAGTATTTAGTTATCTTCTATTTTCATTACGAATATTTAGGTTTATTGAATTTAGAGCCTAAATTTGATAGCTTAGAATATTTGTTTTGTTAATCAAAACATTAAATCCATAATTGTTTAATTGTTCTAATACTTGTGGTAAATAACATACTTATTTATAGAGATATGCATGATTTATGTTATGTGGATAAATAATCTAGTCTAAATAAACCCCACTTGTGTGTGTTTTTTGGTTAGGGTTGGGTCTCTCCAGTTTTTAATATTGTTGATAAATTAAATTTTAGAAGCATTTCTTTAAGGTTTTTTATTGGCAAGAGAAATAATTAACAAACTTCTTTTAGTTATCGAGATAGTAAAAAGAGATTCGTTATTAGGGCTTTCGAGTAACTATAACTAGTCTATTCAAGAAAAAAGGAATTTATCTCTATATCTACATCTATGATCAAATTTGTGAACAAATCTAAGATTTTACCTTAGGCTAGATTTCATTCTCATTGATTTCTTATTTTATTTGTGGTTTATTTTACTTTTAAAATTCTAGGTTTTTGTTTTCATAAAACTCCCCCCTTCTTTTTTATTTTATTTAGTAAACTTGAAAGAAATAAAATTTACCAATCCCTACTTATCACTAATTACAAATCATATTTTAAGAGTAAGAATTTATTTTTGTTGGATTTGACACCCACCAAATTTTGGCATCGTTGCCAGGGATTGTTGTCAAATAATTTTGTTTCTTTTTAATGCCTCAATCTTCTCATACGGGTGAACTTCAATACAATCTTGAAATTGAGAAAACTACTTATAGATTGCAGAAGGAGACTAAATTGCAAAAGAAAGGCAAATCATCACCTTCAGATCTCAATCTAGATGCATCTAGTTTAGGTAGTTCTAGCGATTCAAAACCAAAGGAAACAATGGCCCATTAAAAAACTCCAAAGGAGTTAGCTGAATTGGATTTGATTCAACAACCGCTTTGCATTGAATATCTAGAGTTGGAAACACCTTTTGAGTTAAAATATGAGTTAATCCATCTGCAACCCATTTTCCTTAGTTTAGAGAATGAAGATCCCCATAAGCATTTAAAGGTACTTCATGTGTTGTGCTTGACTATGAAACCCCAATGAGTGTTGAAGAGCAAGTCAAGTTATGAGCTTCTCCATTTTCTTTAGCAGATAAAGCTAAAGATTGGTTGTTTTATATACCCCTTGGCCCTATCACTACATGGACGGAAATGGCAAAATTATTTCTTGAGAAGTTTTTCCCTATTTCATGCACTACTAGCATTAAAAAAGAGATCAACGAGATAAGATAGAGAGATGTATAGAGTCTTCACGAATATTGGGAAAGGTTTAAAAAACTTCATGCAAGCTACCCACAACTTGGTATTACTGAGAAACTTCTCATTTAGTACTTTTATGTAAGACTTCTACCAATGGAAAGGAGGATGATAGATGTAACAAGTTAAGGAGCTATATTGAACAAAACTCCAAGTGAAACTAGAGAATTAATTTCTATAACGTCTGCCAACCCCCAACAATTTAGATACTTTTGGGACCCTCCCAGAAGGGTCAATAGGATAAGTAATTCATCTCTTGAGTGTTACATTTCAACTTTAACTTCTCTTGTTCAACAATTGGTTGTAAGAAATACGTAGCAAATTAAGCCTTGTGGGATTTATACTAACGTTGGTCATCCTATAAATATGTGTCCTACACTCCAAGAGGATTCCTACAAACAAACCAATGTAGTATGAAGATTTCCTGAACTACCACAAAGAAAGTACGATCCCTACTCAAACACCTACAACCCAGGATAGAGGGATCATCTTAATTTTAGCCACAAAGAGAGACCATAGAACTACCAACCCTTCTAATGATAACTATCTCCTCCACAGCAACCATCCTCTTCAAATACAGGTATATCTCTTGAAGAAATTGGTAAATCACTAGCGACTGACACTCAACAATTTCAACAGGAAACACGAGCAAGCATTTAAAACTTGGAGAATCAAATAATTCAACTAGCCACCTCAATAAGTAAGACAAAATCCCAAGGGAAGCTAAGCTCTTAGATAGTTGCCAACCCCAAGCAGAATGCCAACACAATTACCTTGAGGAGTGCTAAAGAGTTGAAGGAACCCAACAAGAAAACAAGAGAGAACACCATTGTGGAAAAAGTGGAAAGAGAGATTGTCATGCCCCAAGATTCAATTGAACATTTGCTGAACCCAGCAGTAAAGTGACAAGTTCATTGGTTGTACATCCCCTTTTTCCTGAAAGATTTGTTAAATTCAAAAAGTATGAAGAGGAAAAGGAGATTCTTAAAACTTTTCACAAGGTCAAAGTAAATATCCCACTACTTGATGTAATCAAGCAAATACCTCGGTATGCTAAAGAATTGTGTACAAATAAAAAAAATAAAGGGTGATAAAAGAATAAGTGTGGGGGGAAATGTCTTAGCAATACTACAAAGAAAATTGCCCCCCAAATGCAAGGACCCAAGTATGTTTACTATTCCTTGCAAAATAGGCAATGTTGGAATTGAAAAGGCTGTGCAATCTGGGTGCTTCAATTAATGTCAGGCCTTTTCTATCTACTTCTCTTTGAATGTTGGTCCTTTGAAAGAAACAAGAATAGTTTTTCAATTTGCTGATATGTCTATTATATATCTAAAGGGAGTTCTAAAAGATGATGTGTTAGTACAAGTTAACGAATTAATTTTTCCTATTAATTTTACGTACTTAACATGTCTAAAGATAACGCTCTCAATTCATCACAATTATTGTTGGAAAGACCTTTCTTTAGAACCTCTAGGACTAAGATTGATGTGCATGATGGTACTCTCACTATGGAATTTGATGGTAATACGATTAAACTCAACATTTATGATGCTATGAAATATCCTAATAATGAGTTTTGTGTTTTTATTGTGGATATTATTCATTATTTGACTCACAAAACCTTTGATTTGAATGATGATGATAAGTTGAAGGTTGCACTTTGTAAAATTCTCAACACGAAAGAGTTGTAGAAGTATGAGGAGGGACTTGCCATGGATTCTAACTTGGAAGACACAGTCCATGAATTGGAATTGTTACAATTAGCTAAGTCTACTCTTTCTTTTATTGAATTACTCCCTTCACACACAAAGCTTCTTCCTTCTATTTTGCATGCACCGCAATTGAAATTGAAACCACTGCCTAATCATTTGAAATATATCTATTTGGGAGAAAAGAAAACTTTACCAGTGATAATTTCCAATGAACTCAATGCCTTAGAAGAGGATAAGTTGATTTGAGTGCTTAGAGACCACAATGGAGCTATTAGATAGACCATTGCTAACATCAAAGGATTGAGCCCTTCAATATGCATGCATAGGATATTGTTAGAGGAAAATTGCAAGCCCTCCAGGGAAGCCCAACTTCAATTGAATCCTTTAATGATAGAAGTAGTGAAAAAGAAAGTTCTAAAACTTCTGGATGTAAAGGTAATTTATCCAATCTCAGATAGTAAATGGGTAAGCCTAGTTCAAGTTGTTCCAAAGAAAACAAGCATAATGATAGTCGAGAACCCAACTGGTGAATTGGTGCCCACTCATATTCAAAATGGATGATGGGTATATATAGATTACCGCAAGTTTAATGCATTGACTAGAAATGATCACTATCCCCTCCCTCTCATCAATCAAATGCTTGAACTTTTGGCTGGTCGAAGCCATTATTGTTATCTTGATGGCTATTCTAGATTCCATCAAATTCTTGTTGCACTTGAGGATTAAGAAAAGACAACATTCACATGCTCACTTGGTATTTTCGCATATTAATGAATGTCATTTAGCCTGTGCAATGCTCCTGCTACATTTCAGGGGTGTATGGTTAGTATATATTCAGATTATGTGGAAAATATCATAGGGGTATTCACAAATGATTTTATAGTCTATGGTGATTCTTTTTATGCATGTTTAACTAACCTTTCGAAAATACTTAAAAGGTGCATTGAAACAAACCTTATTTTGAATTATGAAAAGTGCCACCTTATGGTTAAGCAAGGTCTAATCCTAGGGAATATTGTGTCTATAAAAGGAATTGAGGTTGATAAAGCGACAGTTGAAGTGATTGAATCTTTACCTTACTCCGCTAGTGTGCGGGAAATTTATTCTTTTCTTGGACATATAGAATTCTATTGCCACATTATCAAAGATTTTTCTAAGATTGCTCAACCCTTGTGTAAGCTATTGCAGAAAGATATAGTGTTTGAGTTCAATGAAGCATGCAAAAAGACAATTGATGAATTAAAAGAGGCATTGACTTCAGTGCCAATTATTTAGCCACTCGATTGAAGCCTTCCATTCAAGATTATATGTGATGTAAACAACTATGCAGTTGGCACTATTCTTGGACAACAAGTTGGCAAATCTCCTCATGTTATATATTACACCTCGAGAACACTCGATGGTGCTCAGTGCGACTATTTGACAATAGAAAAAGAACTCTTGGCTATTATCTTTGCATTAGAGAAATTGCGCTCATATTTGCTTGGTACTAAAGTAATTATCTTTTTTAATCATGCAATTCTCAATGACCTACTTTCGAAAAAGAGGCAAAACCAAGGCACATTAGATGGATTCTTTTGTTGCAAGAATTTGACTTGGAGATATGTGATAAAAAATGTGCAGAAAATTTGGTTGCAGATCATCTAAGTCACATAATTACCAACGAGGAGCCATCGTCACTGCTGGACAATTTCCCAGATGAACACCTCTTTTCAGTCCAACAAACAACACCATGGTATGCTAAAATTGCTTACTATTTAGTTACTAGAATACTACCAAAAGATTCGTATAGAGCTTAGCGAGACAAAATCAAAAGTGATGCTAAGTACTATGTTTAGGATGATCCTTGCTTATGGAAACATTGTTATGATCAAATCATTAGGCGATGTGTATCTTAGACTGAAATCCCTTTGACTTTAAATTTTTGTCATTCACATGCATGTGGGAGACATTTCGGTCTAAAAAGAACTACTTGTAAGGTATTTGATTGTGGATTGTTCTAGCCTTCTTTATTTTGCGATTCCTATTCATTCTGCAAGTTATGTGAAAATTGTTAAAAAAACCAGCAATTTAGGGTGAAAAGATGAATTGCTTCTTACCTTGATCTTTATTTATGAAATATTTGGTGTATGGGGTATTGACTTTATTGATCTCCTTCCCTCTTCTTTTAGCAACAGTTATATTATTCTTGCAGTGGATTATGTGTCAAAGTAGGTCAAAGCTAAAGCGACCTGGACTAACGGTGCTAAAGTTGTTGTAGGATTCATCAAATCTCATATTTTTGCTAGGTTTGGAATACCCGAGGCTATAATCAACGATCATGAAATCCATTTCTGCAATAAATTTGTAGAAGCTTTACTCAAGAGATATCATATCATGCATCATATCTCTACAATTTTTCATCCACAAACGAATGGACAAGATGAGGTATCCAATAGAGAAATCAAGTCCATACTTGAGAAATAGTGAATCCAAATAGGAAATATTGGAGTACACAGCTTGACGATACACTTTAGGCCTATCAAACAGCTTACAAGACCCCTATAGGTATGTCTCCTTACCAGCTGATATTTAGAAAACTTTGTCATCTACCCGTGGAGTTGGAACATAAGGCATACTGGGCTATCAAGCATTGCAACATGAAAATGGATAAAGCTGGAGAACAGAGGAAATTACAGTCGCAAGAGTTAGAAAAAATTCATCATGAGGCCTATAAGAATTCTGGAATTTACAAGGACAAAATAAAGGCCTTTCATGATTAGATCATTTCCCAAAAAAGTTTTTCAATTGGGCAAAAAGTTTTGCTTTATCACTCTCATTTAAAACTATTTTTGGAAAAATTACGTTCCCGATGGTTATGCCCTTTTATTGTTTCTAACGTGTTTTCTCATGGTGCAATTGAAATTCAAAGCATCATATGTCATTCTACACTTGCTCATTATTCTTCAAGCATCATTTTCTATTATAAATATAGAGAAACAAGTGATACAATTATGATGTAAATAAAATCAAAATCTAACAATTTATATAAAAAGCACCTGATTTGATATATTATATAGGAATTCATTACTTCCTTCGACCAAAAACCCATTTTGATATTGATATAGGATTATGTGTGTACATACATATAATATTATGCATATATATAATACTATATATATATTCAAATTTGGATTATTAATAAATTGAATCGAGACAAATACATATTCACTCTATTTACTTTAGATTACATACTGTTTTAATTAAATTATATCTATCGAATTTTTATCAATTAAATATTCTAAATAATTAAATCAAATTCGAATTAAATCTGCTCAATTGACAATATGGAGGGCGGATATCATGCCATAGTTCCTTCATCCCATCAAGGGAACAACTCCCACAGTTTCTTTTGCTAATGGAATATGGGGTAATCGGTGGTCCATGTCAATAGCTCCAATCAGGCCTCCAAGTGGAAAGCCTGCAAATGATCCCCCACCACATCATCTTGGACCACAGCCAGCTGATATATGGAAGTGACTCCCGTTTTATCCCATTTATGTAGGTCAATACTATTTTTACAGCCCATTTGCATTTATTGATGGAGCTTGATAGGTATTAAGTGATTAATATTAATAAATTAAGTTCAAAATAGATTAAGGGCTCGATTCATGATCTTTGTAGAATTAAATAAGTAATTTTTTTTTTTTGAGTCCAAATTGTGCATTCCATACACAAATATAAAGTAACAATGTTTTGAGCTTTGACAATTGTATATTGAAAAATGTGTAATTTTAATTACCAAACGCAGTATTCTCTTACATTCAATAATATAATCTCATTACACCATTATAACCTTATCAATTTATCCATGTAATAAGACAAAGCCTTAATTAATTGAACTACTAGGTACTTGGTCTCTATATCAGTTAGAAGTTCTTTTTTTCCCTAACGAAACAATTTAAGGTAATATCTTTATTGCCATTTTTAGGAATTAGGATAGTCCAATAAATTGTCAAGCCCATTAGCTAGGCAGACCCAAATTTCCCTAGAATGTAAAATGATGATCCAATCCAAATTCATGGGCAAGCCCAAGAAATTAATTTGGAAGACCCAAGTTCTAATGATGTTGGTTTAGGGACACCCACGAAACTAATTTGGAAGGACCCAAATGTGATGTTGTTGGTTTAGATAATGAAACTGAGGAAGTGGGTGGTTCATGTTACGGAAAGAGCAGCACGCGCCCTCCTACTCCTGTTCCTATTCCTATATTCATAATAAAAATGTATGTATTCCAAAAAAATTGACTTCCAAGACTTTATAAGTAGGGTAAAATGAGTTATTAAGGGGAAAGGGGATAACACTTTTTCCTTATTAATTTCATTCCAAATCTTATTATTAATTTAAGTATCAAAGATTTTTTGTTTGGTAAATTCAACATCTAACTCTTTTTTGCTAGTTTATCTCCCTCCAACATGAAATTTCATCAACTTATGAATTTATGTTGCTCAAAAAATCAGTAAGCATCATTGACACGATCTGTGATATATGAGAACGTAATGGACAATGAATGGAAATGATGAAGGCGATTATTTATCGACAATAGTGAAACCACCAATTGCCAAAGTCTCACTTGGATACCCACAGGGGAACCTAGAGGAAGCCTTTCTCGCCACGTCACAGTTCATTAGCAGGACTCAGATGGCAAACACTATCTTCCAGTAATATGTGCGATTGTCAATGAATTAATTGAATATGGTGATCAATATAATGACATAGGGTGCCGTTTAAGGTGCATGGCCGTTTGTTTATAAGGTTACTTTTCCTACTGCGTCGATCATGAAGTCACCCTAACGAGAATCACACCAACCAAACTCAACTTAACCTCAAAGGTAAGATTAACAATATCTTGGTTTTAGGAGGTAAAGAAGATTAACAATATCTTAGTTTTAGGAGGTAAAGAAGATTTTAGGTTCTATACTTTGTCAATGGAGAGAGCTCATGCTCTCTAACCTACTAATTAAGAATAGCTTATGCTCTATTCCTATTGATGAAGATTAACTTTAGCCTGACTCCTTACTGATGAAGAAAATCTCATACACTATTCTCTACCCATATAGAAGAACTTATGCTCTATATCCTTTGGTAATGAAGAAGCCCTTGTACTCTATTCTATCCTGACAAAAGAGAGCTCATGGTCTATTATCTGATGATTATGTGCAGTAACAAGAGATTATGCTTTAATATATTCCCTAATAATGAAAAAGCACTTATATTCTACCACCTACGAATGTAGAAGAGCTCTTTTTCTATTGATCTAGAAGAGTTAACACTTTTATAACCTACTAATGAAGAACTCACGCCATATAAGTGACCCAATGCTCTATCATTTGATGAAGAAAAAGAATAACTTTTGCTCTGTTCTCTGCTAATGAAAAAGAATTTTATGTTGTATCACTTGCTAAAGAATGAGAGCTCTTGCTTTGTGGCTGTTGATGAAGAAGAGATCATGCTCTATTCTTACTAAGAAAGAAGAGCATATAATCTATTACTTATTATTGAATAAGAGCTCGGGCTCTGTCACTGGTTGATGAAGAATAACTTATGATTCATACTTTGTTGATGAAGAGCTTATGCTGTGTACATACTGATAATAAATGTCAATGAAAAATTGTTGACACTGAGTAAACAATACGAATTGCTTTAATACTAAATTAAAGCTTTTGGTCGCATACTATAGATTCCCAAGTGGTGTTTTCCAAGGTGGAAGATTTTCTCGACGTTGGGAAGGAAATTAAGAATGGTTAAGCATTTCCGATTAAAGATCAATAAAGACTGGATGTTCATGTTTATAAAATGTGACAGCTAGTTCGCACATGCCATGATCAGATGAACTCAACAGTGGGCGAGAAATGGGTGGCACAACGATGCATGTCGATATGGAACAGCACATTTATGGGCTATTGTGCAGGCAAGTGCTGGAGGATGCACGTCGAAAATTGAGATAGGCGCAAATCGGCTAGGCGGTAGACAGCTTGGCACACAATAGCACTATAGTGTACACAATATTCACCTGACCCACAAGGCAACTGAGTATGGTGTGCACAGGATGGTTATTGAGATTTGGCATGCAACTGGGCAAGCACCTTGCACCCACAAATAGGCTGGCGCCAGCAATGGGTCGGCATGACGTGGCACACAATTGGATATGAGACGATTAGCTGACGAATACTTGGCACAAGGTGGATGTGCGGCATGACACTTGGCAGTTGATTAGGAAGTATGTGCGAACGGTTGGGACTTGGTCAGGACAACTGCCGAGACACTTGGCGGACTTTGACTTAAGATAGCTGACGGTTGCAAACGGTTATCAGATTTGATGGAAACTACCAAAACACTTCGCAACATCTTGTGAGCCATTTTACCGAGCAGATGGGGGATGTCCTTTGCATGTTTTGACCCAACGGTTGGGGCAACAGTTTGTAGGCTGTAAAAATGGGCCGAGACCTCACAACTCCCATAAGCCGGATTTAGTGACTGGTAGTAAGTTTGGAGAAGTGTTATGTGATGGCTCATGGCTGTTCCTAGTGTAATTGATTATTGGTGCAACGGAATTACAGGGTTGGGTGTGTTGCACATAATCTTGTGTTGTGCTTGCAATTTACTTAATGCCTTATGTTTGTTTTCGTTGCATATATGTGTCTATTCGTGTATAAGTATTGCAAGCAGGCCTTAGAGTCACATTCACAGAAACTCCAGCTAACCAAGTACTTAACCGGATGCTTGGTTCAAGGTAAGGTTGATTGGTTTCCCTTTGGGAGGAGACCAGGCCGCACAGCAGGAGTGCAAATGTGTGCAAAACCTGCAGATTGTCGCATGCCGGAAAATACCCCTGTGACACCAAGCATACTAAAATCTGTGAAAATCTGTCTTATGAATTTTTTGTTGTGAGGGAGAATTTTTGTGAAAATTGTCATAACTTAAGTATGTAGTCATAACCTTGTCAAGTAGTCGTAGGTCTAGTGACATTAGTCTCTTGCAAAAAGTGTAAGGTCATGAATTCAAATTTAACAAACTCCTAAAGTGCTTGTGTTTAACTAAAAAAAAAAAAAAGTATTGAAGGATTTTTTGTTGGGAACCTCAATGTCTTTGACTTATTGTTTTTTAAGCATATCCTCTTTTCAAAATATTTATAATTTTCAAGCCATTAATTTTTGACGTCTAAAAATATAGTAAGCATCAATCTTTATTTGTTTTGTAAGATATAAAATTTAGTTAGAACTCCACTCAATTAGTTAAAAATAATTTAAAAAATATGTATATAAAAATATCAAGTTATTCGAACTCAATTCATATTTAACTTAATTAAAGCTCGTATAATACCAACCTGCTGCCAATCATACTCAAATACAACTTTAAATTTGATAAAAAAATTCAATAAGACCTGAATAATAGAAAGCTCGATTGAAATTGTTTACACTCTTCTTGTAAGAGCATTGTTTATGCAAATTATTCTTCCTATATATCAGCAAGATAGTTTAGGTTGGATATGAACTTAAATTTTGTGTGAACAATCAAAGCTATGTAATTTTGCCGCATATGAACTGACAAAGATAGTTTGCGTTGCAATTTTACGCGCACAAATGGAACTACATCCTTGTCTGGTGATGGGTAGTGTTTAGAAAACTAAACCATTCATTAAATAGAAAATTTTATCGGTTCACGATTTACTGGTTCAATCATTGGTTAAATATTAATTAAACCATAGTTAAACCGTAACATCATAATTATATAATATATATTGCATATTTTATTTATTACTAAAAGTTAATAATATATCAAATATAAAACATAAATAATCTAAATTATATTATTCAACTTCATATGTTAAAATTTTTTAGAAGAGACAGCCAATAGCACATGCACTACAAGAGAGCAGACTTTCAAGGATGAAAATTTAGGAATGAAACAAAATCCGTCTCCAATTTTCATCAATCAGAGACGATTTCAGAGACAGAATTAAAAGCTATCTGAATTTAATAAAATAAATAACAAGTTAGAGACGAGCTTGAAGACGAATTAAAATTTAGTCTAAGTTTAATAAAATAAAACGAGAAAAAGAATATGTCCCGAAACTGAGATTTACTAACAAATCTGGAGATGGAAATATTTTCCATCTTTAATCCGTCCAAGAGTCACCTTTTTATTAAAATAAGATTGAGATTAAAAATTGTGCCTGTAAATTAGAAATTCAAAGACAACTTAATGAGAGGGATTGGAAAATATAATTTTTTATTTTAAAATCCATCTTCTTTTCATCTCTATTTTATTAAATTAAAAATATATTTACACAACTCCAGGATCATTTGAAATGACGAAATCCATCTCTAATTTATAAAATTAAAAAAAAGAAAATAGAGTTGTTAAATAAGAAAAAATTATCTTCATCTGAGATTCTTTCAAGCCCTAATCTATGTTCACTACCAAAAGGTTCAAATCAGAGGCCTTGAACAAAAATTCCTTCGCCCTAAGCCCTGGGAGAATGATTCTTCTGCCTCTCGGATGCCGATTAATCTTACCGCATGGTCGTACTATTCTTCACCGACGACACACTTCTCTCAGAGTTCAATAACCTCAAGGTCGACTCTACTTCCACTGCAGCTCTGATTTCCAATCATTTGGTCTCTCCTGAACCTTTTACTGGAAGCAATCACGTTGAGCTATGAATACTGACTGATTCTCATTGTTGAAGAGCATCTCATTGCATTTCAAAGCATCTCAATCCTAAGCGGGACACCATTCGCCACAAATTAGGTTGCATTTCTCTTGAATACTTTTTCTTGCTCTATGTTAACAATGGAGAATTGGTTGCGATGGTTGCGTTTAATTCTAGGATTTTTGAAGATTAGATGCAAGTTATCTAATCATAGGGCTGTCAATGGGTCGAATTTTAATTCGAATCCGATCTGAATTCGATCAGAATTTTAAGATTTTTATCCGATTAAAATATCCGATGGATCAGATCCGATTATAAATATCCGTAATTCGAAATAAGTGGATTGGATAAGGAATTATACAATCCGATCCGATAAAGATACGAATATGAATTTTAATAAATATATTATGAAATTGGTAATTATATAGTATAAATTATATTACTGAAAACTTTTGACTGGAATGCAATATACGTGATACTATAATTGATAATGCCCTAATTTTTTTATTTCTTTGAAGCAATTAATTTAATAAAGTAGTTATATATACGTATATTTCATATTATAATCCAAATACACAATTTATAATGGTTTATGCACTATAAAATATACATTACCAAATGATCAATTTGATACAACCCCCATGGATTATGCCTTAAATCTTTAGTTTTTGCAATGATATGATAAAAAGTTATGAAAAAAAATCTAAATTTGAACTCTCTTAACTTTACAAATACTATATTTGGATTAAAAGGTAATCTTAAAATATCATATAACATGTCTTATAAAACAGTTCTTTCTAATAATGTAAAAATTTAAAGAACACAAAGTTTTTTGGACTTTCTTATCAAATCGGATTTTCCTATCAGGTTTTGGACTTTTATTATATTCGAACATGAAATTGGTACGCATAAATCCTGTAGGACTTTGATTCGAATTCGGTTATGCATATCTACTATTAGATTCGGATTCGAACTATCCTGATCTGGTCCAAATCTGACTCACTGACAACTGTATCTGAATCTTAATTAGAGTGCGTGGGCAATGGAATTTCTTGCTTGCTTACTGCATGTACTTGTACTCCACTGAGATTGATGTTAGAACTTAAGCTCTTAATAATCAAAATTTTTGGAAAAAAATGCTACATTTGAAAATTAGATATTAACTCTATTTTCCTTTGATTAGCCTACCAATGTTGACCACAAAGGAGCTACTATGGTTGGTTTATATTTATGAATTGCAGCACATAGTTGGAGATTCAATCTGGTCAATTCCTCTAACTAATGATTTCTTCACCACTTGGTCCTCCTATTTTTCAAATTGTAGGTACATTACATATACTTGAGAAATCTTTCTTTTTCCTCGCTTTTAATTTCTCGATGTTTTATACATTATATATACCTGAGAACCTAATAGTTGAGTTCATACAATAAAATGGCAATGCAGATTTGCACTTCAACTCATGGCTTTATTATCAAACTATTGTGCATTAGAATTAAGATAGAAGGTTAGTGTGATCGTTAGCCAAAACTTCATGGACTCTTCTTAGACGATGTGCCCTGCTACAAATCCATATTTTTCTCTTGGCCTATTGGTTGATCCAACAAGGAGAAAACTGCTGCTCAATCTTAGTGTAGTGCAATTCTTAGCACTTGTTTATTGCGTTATGCTTTCATCATATAATGGTTGTTAATCTTTTAGTGGTTGTCATCTCTTGTGCAGAAAAAGCATTTGAGTCTTAGTTGCTGTTGAGAAGGACCTATTAGCAAAATGAACGAAAAATGTTGAAAATGTAAGGATTTTTTCCCCAATGATTAATAACCACAGCAGTGATCCTTTTCCCACTAGGAACTAACAAACAAAAGATTTTTCCTTCTACTACTCATCACAGCAATTCTTGACTTCCCATGTGGACTACTCTATCTATATGCTCTGAAGGTGCGTGTTGACGTCTATTCTTCAACGTGATAGCTTCATGGCTCTTCTTCTCATGGGAACCAAAGTAAAGTTCTTTTAAGACTCCAATTATTTTATTAATGCGAAGTTTTCATTGATATTTTTGTAGACTAACGAAATAATTTGAACTCCTTATCTACTTTGATGCAGGGATCAACAAAGAATTTGCCCCAGTCTTGCACCTAAGTGTGAAACTAAATATAGTGCAAGCACTTTTCATTACTTGATAGTTTTCCATGTGATTATTACAACTTATCTCATGTTTATATGATTAAATTGCAGTGGTTTTTCCCCAAGATGACGTACGCAAGAAACTACATATCAAACCAATGTCAAGTGTTAATGACGTTCAAGTATATGGTTCTTTTTGTGCATACTTTAAAAAAATATGAAAATAACATAGAAAGAATACAAGAGGAATTGAAGAAGCAAATAAAGTTGATATGGTCTTTTATTTACCTTTTAGAATCTCTTGACATTTTAATTCGTTTCACATTTGATTTAACAAAGACATAGATGGTAATAATTAATATTTGATCATGACAAGCTGGTATAATTGCTGCAAACAGATTGCTTGGAAAAAGCTATACTGTTCAAAACAAGGCAAGCATATGGTACCATCCTGGCGTGAGACTGGACCATGCCTTCTTGTACAAGGTTTTTCCAATGATTCATTACTGAGGCTACATAATGTGAGCTTTTATGTTCATAATGAGTTTTTATGTTTCTAGTTCTTTCAATGAGATTAAATTCCTATGTTACTTATATGCTTCCAAAAACGTCAAACTTTTATCGACAAACTTCTATTAATTTCTTTATGTTCAATACATCTTACAAAATGTAATTTTTCCATTTCCTTAAAATAGGATACAAGCATTGTTAAGCCCCTACAACACTAATATCTTGAAAATCTTCTCTATGATCTTCATGTCCTCACAAAACTAAGTTCTTTGAATAGTCTCTTAGTCATATATTCCTATAATTTATGTATTATGGCTTCACAGAAGTGATCATAGGAATAGAATTAATAAAGCATGTGGTGAAACAGTTTATTAGAAGAAGGAGGATATAGTTTTCACCTCGAAAGGTATTAGAAAGCATAGCACTTTAAAACCTTGTAAGAGTACATAATCCCATTCTTTTTGTATAATCTCCCATATAGTATAACTAATGTGTAGAATCTCTTAGATTCTAACCAATCTAATAAACAAATTCAATAGAAATAGTCAGTTATTGAACGTTTGGGTTAATCAACGCTATTGTTTAATGGAAAATGTACTTCCATATTCTTTGCATGCATCTAATTCTATCTTTATGTATTTTCACTTATCAAAATTATACGTTCTTTTAGTTTCTTCGAGCGAATCATATGGCTCTAAAAAATTATTAATTAGATTTTCACATCATCTACATTAGGTAAATCTTGTTTTGATTTTTAATTTCACTCTAAACTCGTTTAAATTCAATTTCTTTCCTAACATCATGAAAAATACATTTTTCAAGACTATTTGCTATTTAATTGCCTTAGGTATTTTAATTTGCTGGGCTCAGGTGGAAATGATGCTAGACTTTGCTAAATGTTGAAATCCTTCTCGTTTGTGCTTTTATTTTTTAAACTTTCTCATTAGTACTTAGTTGGTATGAAACTTGACTTAATGTTTTGATGTTTAGAAACAAATTTTTTGCTGCCATATTGTATGGTATTCACATTGAGCTTCTAATTTTATTAATTTTTTATTATTTTTTGCAGCATATATTATGTGTGGACATTGACATTCATCATAGGGATACTATTGAAGAGTTTTACACTATAGAGATACAGAAAACCTAATGCATGGAAGCATTCAAAGACAAGAACATGGGCAAAACTAACACAGATGCATGAGGAGCTCTCCACAACTAAAACTTTGAAGATTATCTATGCAAATTATTTATCTGATTTCATGTATCATTGAGTTTTTATTGCTGTGAATAGTTAAAATGACTTGTCCCAATGACTCATATATATATATATATATATTAATGTTTTACTGAGTTATGCTATTTGTGAATGGTTAGTGGGATTGTTTTATAAGTCAATGTTATTTCGATGTGCAAAAGTTAAATAAGCATGATATTAATTTGATTTTTTAAAAATATTTAAATTTCAAAATTGATTAGAATATATTTAGAGATAGAATAAAAAGCATAAATTAACAAATCAAAGACCAAATTAGGGACACTAGTAATATTTAGCAATGGGATCAGAGGCTAATTATTGATGAATAAGGTGAAATTAGACATGGATTTTGAGTTGGAATTAGGGGAGGATTATTTTGAAATATTTAAAGATTTAATACGGAAGTAAAGATAGAAAATCTACAGAATTAGAGATGGATTTTGATAAATATATATATATATATATATATTAAAAATTAGCGACATATTCAAAGATTGGTTAAATCTGTCTCTAAAATTAGAGATGGATATAAACACTTCTGTCTTTAATTTTAGAGATGAAGCTTTTAGCCACAGGTTTGGAGACATAAATATTTGTCTCTACCTTATTTTTGAGACTTTAGTCAAGGCTTCAAAGATGGAAAAATCTGTCTCTGAAAGTTTGTTTTCTTGTAATGATGAGCTGGGTAAGGAACTAAGGGTTTTTACCCTCTAGTAGAATTGAAAGATTAGAATGTTAAATTTGATTTAGGGATTTATTTTATAAATTTGTTTGATTGTTTTAAATTTTTAGCTTTCTAATATGTACCTTAGCCTTGGATGTTCGCATATTAGACAAAAAAATTCAAAAAAATATAAATTATGCTAAAAATTAAAAGAAAATAAATGAATCGGTTTAATTTTAATAAACCATGAATGGTTCACATGAAAGATTCAAACGATTTGAGTAACGATTCAGACAATTTTCATAAAATATGATGATTTTTTTGATTTATCAATTTTTATTTAAAATCGGAGCAGTTCATAAGACGGTCGATGGTCTAATCGATTCGACCGCTCATTCAATCTGATTTTTTAAATAGTAGTGATGGGATATGCTTCGTACTTGATTCCCTATTTCACATTTGTGAAGAACATTTCTGCTTATCTTCTCATTTCTCGGTAATTTAGAAAATACTACTTTGTTTTAAAAGTTATTTCATCTCCTAGCTAGAATTTCTTTTCTTTTCTTTTCTTTTTTTTTCTTTTCTTTTTAGTAATTTATCCAGAATATCTTTCATAAGCAATAAAATTGTTTATAGAATAGGCCGGTGTACAAGATTCCAAGCGGGGTGCGAGCTAAGCAAATTGATTCAAATAACACTTCAGTTCGAGTTTAAAATTAAAATGATAGTGGGCAGTTTGAATTAGGTCTATCAATCAGTCTCAAAATATATCCATATCCTTGCTAAAATCCATACCTAAAAATAATATAATGAATTTGGTGATCATCTATTTTCATGAATTACTCATAAACTTATATTCAAAAATTACTTATCACCATACGCTTAATTTAACTAATTAATATAAAAGTTATCTATCCGATATTAAATGTGTACTAATGATAAACTTTTTGTATATAAAAATTTAAAAATATTTATTAATTATTATGTACTAGGACTTCTTTTTAACTATTTACACACATTTGTTTGAGCATATTATATGCAATAAAACTATTAAATAAGATTGGAAAAAATAAAATTAAAATGTAAAAAGAAGTAACATACTTAGAGATAATAAGAGAAACAAAAAATATTTTTTTTACTTTTCATTTTTTAGTATACCCAAAAGTAAATATCACAATTAATCAAATTAAATTAAGTATGGATAAATATTTCTTTGTATCATATGCCAAATAATTTTTTTAGTATGTATTGAGAAAGTTAGTCTATAAATTAAAAGCAAGAGTTCAATAAACTAAACCCAATAAGTTTTGGGTTAGATAAGGTAAGGTAGAGTTAGAGTCTTGTTGTTTTGGGTATTTTATAGTATTGATAGAATATAATATATTTTTACTTGGGTGTTTTAAGGCATGAATCTAAATAATGTGATATCCTACTCATTGACTGAGCTAGCTTATATAAATTTAAATTTAATTGACATAATTATAGAACGATAAGTGCATTTTTTAAAAAATAAAATGCATGATATTTCTATTAAAAGAATATAAAATCAGATAGTGGGGACAGTAAAAAATATAGTTTGAAAACATAACAAACAGGCTTAAATTTCAAACCTCATTTAATTTTAGTTAATTAATTAGGGCTGTGCACCACGTTGGATCAGTCCAACTTTACATTCATCACGACATTGATGGCCGGAGAGGTTGGTCAACTCCGTACCCATCTGCACAGACCGCAAAGTCCAATTAGAATTAATTCCACGTCGAAGTGTCAATTCAATTAGATTGAATAAATTCATATTGAATTGAGATAGAAATTTCACGAGAAAATATTAAATTTAAATTCAATTCAACTTAATTCAATTTACTATTAAAAAAAAGGCTCGATTCTGATTTAACTCACAAAATATTAAATTAGGTTTGAATTGGCATGATCTTAATCAAATCATTCAATAACCAAATAAACCTGACCTAACCTGATAAATCTAATTCAATTTGGTTTATATATTTCATTTCTTTTTTATATATATAAATTTCAATATGCATGTTATAAACTTACATTAGAATTAATATTCAAATTCAAGTTTCCAACCAACATCTTCAATAATTAGATCCAATTAATTAGTATTCAAATTAACATTAGAATTAATTAACTAAAGAACACGTCATTCAGCAAGCAGCGTGATGGTAGTGTTGGGTGACCGTAATGTTTGTGGCGGCAAATTGGCATTCGCCGAGGGGGCCAAGGCTTTGTTTAGAGAGAATAAATTCTTCTTTAGTTGAGAAGTTTGATTCATTTGAATAATTGGATTTCGATTTAAGTATTAAATTTTTATTTTATAACAAGTAATTTTGGTATAGTTGATGTTTGTACTAAAATTTTAAAGTATAAAATAAATAGAGCATTCATTTATTTTTCTTATATTTTACCATAATATTTAATATTTTTAATGTATTTATTTAATTTTTATGATGAATAAAAGAAATAAAATAAAATAGAAGGAAAAAATAATAAATAATTGGAGAAAAAAATATGAAAGAAGAGAAAAGAAAATTAAATTAATAATTATAAGGTTTAAAAAATAATAATCAAGATATTGTGGGAAAGTAAAAACATACCAAAAGAAGCTAGGTGACTATATATAATATATATTATCCAATTATTTTCAGGTTGGTCGGGTTAGGTTGGATTGTATTGGGTCAGATTTATCAAGTTGTTAGGTGACTTATTTCTTATTTTCAAGTTTAGTGAGTTGATATGAGATCAACTAATCTTTTTTTTTTCTTCGAATCAATTTCAGGTCCGATCCAATTTAACCTATATAAATTCAAAAATGTCAAATCCCAACTTTATTTTTTTTTTTGCATGGATCATAATTAGAATATAGGATTGAATTGAATTTTAACACCCCCTTAATTCCACGGTCATATGTGAGCACAAACATTAAATTAAATTAGGCTGGACTCACCAAGAATCCCCACTAGTACTCTTTCTTTTCCCTTTCTCCGTCCACCTAGAAGCACCACAGCCATGGTGGGCGGACATAATTATACACATGGACGTGCCACGATGTAGACAGAGAATGAAATGTTTTTATTTTTTATTTTTAAAAAATAACTTCAAATTTTTTTATAAATAAATTTCACACCACAATACGATTCTTCAAAATAATATATATATATATATATACACGTTTAAAGTATATATTAATTATTTTTAGTAAAGTTTTTTATTTATGTAAATATTAGCGTGCTTATTGAGAGATGGAATTTTCAAGATTATAATTTG
>JACGDI010005629.1:371915-407472 GCA_014898725.1 Jacaranda copaia | reverse complement strand
CGTACTTTTGATTTTTTTTGATAAGTTATTTTACTTGTTTATTTTTTGATTGATAAATAAAACTATTTTAGTTGTATTTGTTATTTTAATTTATTTTTCAACTTTATTCATTTAAATATATTTTTAGATATATTTTTTAATTTTTAAATATGACAGTTCAACTAACAATTGAATATTTATATGGGTCTGGGCATTAATTTTTATTTATGTTGCATGTGATTTTTTCTTATGCCAATTTTACTCTTATTATGTTGTATAATAGGCTTTTACCATTTAGGTATTTTAGTAGCTAAATGAAATATTTATGAAACATTATCATTATTGTTGTAACAAGCGTATTTAATTTATTGTACTGAAAATTATACTAAAAATATAATTCAAATCCTAATAAATACTTTTACATATTTTTATATTTTTTTTATTTTTATTAAAAAATTTTAAGTCGTGCAAAATGGCTAAAATTATCCTATGAACCATGCTTCTATTGGTTCTTATTTTTTTTATTGGTTTCATTATATTGAGTTTATTGTTTTTTGAAATACTGAAAATACTTAAATGGAAAAAGAAGAAAGAGGACACCAAATTAAGTACAATTTTAAAATTTTTCATTTTATTACTTTGTAGAAATATGAAATTGAGTATACACACATATATAGAAAACATACTCTTGAAAAAACAAACAAAAAATCATAGAAAGAGAAATAAAGAAATTTAAGATAAAAAGAAAAAAAATTAAACAATAGAGAAAACAAAATTCAAAAGAAAAAGAAAAAGAATTAATAAAAAGAGTTTGTCAAATGTTATGAAAGTTAGAAATGAATTCAACTAGTATTTAATTTTTAATCTAAGTAAAATAATATAGATCATATTATTTATTTGTTAAAAATAATTTAGTTATTATATTTTGTGTGACATAAATTAAGGATATTAAATATATAAAATAATATCAATTATATTATTTATTTGTTAGTTAAATACTTTAATCATTCTATCTTTTGTGTAATATAAATCAAGGATATTTTAAATCTTTGTGCTCTACTCAAGTGCTTTTCTTAGAAAAGTAAATGTTTTTCCCCCAAAAACAATAGGTAATAAATGACTCAATCTACTTGAGTGCTTTTTCTCATAAAAGTAAATGTTTTTTTTTTCCAAAAAAATAGGCAATTAATGATTCAAATTTAAATTTTTTTTCTTTTAATGACTGATAATGTTAGTCCTATTGTTAGACCAAAACAAAGTGTCATGGACCATAAACAATCCTAGATTCTCTTATATATATTTAGTTTTTGGGGCAGAGATTGCAAAAGTTGGTTGGTGGTCTCGACAATGCATGGTCCCGTTGGAAGAGTATATGGGTAATATTGGAGGATCATATTCATTGGAAACCATTTTTGCTTTGGTTTTCCATGCAGAACACGTTGTTTTAGCATGTAAGCTACAATTAATATTCATTCTAGGACGAACATACACATATGAGCTAGAGCTGTTAATCAATAAAATTAACTTAAATATCAAATTAAACCAACACAAATTCAAAGTCTTTATTCCAAACAATTTACGTGGCTGGTTCAAATTGAGCAATATCCATAAACAAAGATAGGAGAATTTGATTAACTAGGCTGAAAATTTAGAACAACATATTATAAAGTATCTTCCAAAACTCTCAAAATCTAATTTCAAAAATTGTTCTAAAACCTCGATCTGAATACGGGCATACAATAGGTAGATCAAGAGAGAGGAAAGAAATTAATACACATTTTCGATGACAATATTGCTGACGATTGACATTTACTATGTTTAGGATTATACAGTTACATGCATAATAAGATCAACCTGGAATAATTAATAAAGAAAAGTCTCCTGCATAGAGGTTTTTATGTGTAGTTCATAAGCACTTGTTGTGGCTCCCCCCACCCCCCTTCTGTGGGGGGATGGGGGTAGGGGGTTAATGGAGAGGACAAGTAGACACAGTATCCATCTCTACAAAATCAAATATAGATATATAATTCTAATGTAGATCACTTTAATTTGATTGATGTAAAAAAACTCCAAATTAAAAGCCCTTGGCAATTATCAAATTTGAATGTATTCTCATCTGGTCAAATATGCCCGGTCAGGCCCCTTTACTGCGTACAGATCGAAATGCGTTTGTTGGAAGCTAAAAATAAGACAAAAGACGATAAAAAAAATGAACTCTCTCTCTCTAAAATATTTGTCTCTACCTTCTCTCTAGCCTTCCTACCTGTTTCTGGTCATCTCCTTCAAACCTCCTTCCCTGTTGCAACTTTGTGCCTCTTTTCCCTCCTTGCCACCGTCTTTGGCAGTCAGCGGTGAGACCCCCACTTGTCAAGTTATGGACCCCCTATCGTCCAAATCCCCATCCTCGCCCCCTCTCCCACCCTTTGTCAATTTCACGCTTTCCTCCCTTACCCACTTCGAACAAAACCCCAATTTATCCTCCAAATGCACAAATTTTGTCTTGGCCTAGTTTATTAGGTTCTCTTATCCCACAAATTCATCCTGGTAACCCTTCCGTTGGCCCATTATTGAAGTCTTTTGCCTTTATTATCAGGAAAATACTAAGGTACCATTAGGCCCCGAATTTGACAATCTCTGGCTGTTCCTCAATCCTAATGATCCCAAAATGGGCTCAATCTCTTTACAGAAAGGGCATCCTCATATTCACTTTTCTGATGAAGAGGTTCTTGATCTCTCATCCTCTTTCAAGTTTGCACTCATTGGAAAATTCTTTTTTGGACTTCCAAAATACTCAACATTGGTTCAATTTTAGGAATCTCAAAAATTTATTAGTGAATTTTCAGCTCAAATTTTAAACCTAAGCATGTGATGATAGTTCTTAGTAACCAAGAAGACTATTCCTTACTTCGAATGAGGAGAGAATGGCTTGTTCATGGTTTACCCATGCTTACTCTAGCATGGTCACCAGATTTTAACTATTTCTATGAGCCTTAGATTTCCCCTGTTTGGATAAGAATCCCAAATTTGCCACTTAATCTGTTTAGCAAAAAATATCTGTTTACTATAGCAAAGTCAATTGGAAAGCCGTTGAAAATGGAAAAAGCTACGATGAAGAGATTATGGATGAGCTATACTAGAATTTGTGTAGAGGTGGATCTCAAATCTCCTTTACTGAAAGAGATCTCGATGGAACAAGGGAATACTACGAAAATCTTGAAGCTTGTTTATGAGAAAATCCCCAACTATTGCTTGCATTGTAGACACATTGGGCATGATATTTTTTCATTTTATGTTAATGGCAATGCCCCAAAGCCAATGGCTAGAAGGGTTTTCAGTCGACCACAAAAAACTACTCATATTGATAAAGAAAAAAAGGTTGAGGAACCTATCCAACCTCTATTTGAAATAAGAGAGACAAATGGTACAAGACCTTCCACTGCAATCCAGGTCTGTAATTCATTTATTTTGTTGCAACCACAAAATGATGAAAATTTGTTAAATGGTGTTGCTAGGTTGATTCATTGTAATGAGGTTGTTGAGAAAGATGAAAGGGATTGCTCATTGGAAGTTGATGGAGTAAATTTATTCTGTGATGTTGATAAAAATGTCACATCCATGAAATGCCCAAAAAAAACCAAATCTCTTCAATTAAAACCCCCCCTACAGCTTTCTAAAAATTCTAAACACAACACTAACCCAGACACCATCTTACCTATATCTCATGAGTTTCAGCTAGATGCCCAAAAAAAGCTCAAACACAAACCTAAGAAACTGCCTCCACCCAATACAATCAGTGATAATGAAACTAACTTTCCTTGCCATCCCATTCCACCTCAATCCTCTATCCTACCAGATGCAGTGGCCTTTGATGATGCCCATATTCGAGCCTCAATGCCTAAGTTCTTTTTTGATTGAGAAGCTCTTAACCTTCCAAAAAAAAACCCAATAAAGACTCAAAGAAACCAAAAAAATCCAAACCTTCGAACCCCAACACCTCTCAGAGCCTCTCTAAACCTTTATCCTTATGAGTGACTTTATTGTCTGGAACATTCGAGGCATCGAAAACAAAAAATCCCAAAGAATTGCTCACAACTTGGTTAAAGAATGCAAAGCCAAATTGTTAGTCATTATTGAATCAAAGATTGGACTCAATGACATTTTCATGCCTAGAAGGTTAGGTTAAGATCACGGTATGGCAAATATTAGTAGCAAAATATGGTGTCTATATGATAGCTTATTGCAAATGAAATTCTTGTGAGATTCTGAACAAGTCCTTCATGTGAAAATCAGCTGCTATGCTTGGCCGTCTCAAATTCTTTGTTCGTTTGTTTATGCCAAAAGTTCTAAATTGAAAAGAAGACCACTTTAGGATGAGTTGAGATATCTCTTGGGCTCTAATTTGCCTTAGCTTGTTTGTGGTGACTTTAATATTATGCTCTCTACTGAGGAAACGAAAGGTGGGGTGGATCCTATGCTGGGGTTATGGAGGACTTTGCTAACATGGCTTTAGATTGTGAACTTATGGATGTTAGTTTTCATGGCTCTCCATTCACTTGGATGAATAATTCAATTTGGGAGAGGATTGATAGAGCTTTTTACTCTTCTTGTTGGATTGATTACTTTGTCTCTACTAAGGTTCGCCACGTTTTCAGAGGAGGCTTGGATCATCATGCTCTTCATATATCCTTTGATGGTGACTCTCTCAAGTAGCACTCCAGTTTTCATTTTCAATATATGTGAGTGAAGCACTCTGACTTCTTAAGTATGGTTGAAAATTGCTAGAACTACCCTTTGAATTGCAGCGGGTTGAGTGGCCTCTATCTCAAACTCCTTAGATTGAAGAAAGTTTTGAAATGGTGGAATAAAGTGGTCTTTGGTAATGTATTTTCTAAAGTTCGGGAGGCTAAATCCATGGTGGCTCAAGTGGAAGAAACCTTTGATGCTTCTCCTTCTTTAGATAATTTATTGGAGTTGAAAAGATGTAATGCCTTTTTAGTGTTGGCTCTTGCCATTGAAGAGGCCTTTGGAGATAAAAATCTTGTTGCAGATAGATCAAGGAAGCAGAAAGGAACACGGCCTTCTTCCACTCTCTTGTCAAGAAAAAGAAGGCGAAATCACGAATTCATGAAATTGAATATGATGGCAATTTTCTTACTGCCCCAAATCAGATTATGAATTCTGGTACTACCTTTTTTGAGAATTTACTCACTAGCTGTGATGGGAGGCCCTCAAAAGATGACCTTGGTTGTATCCTAAAACTTGTATCTCTTATTGAGTATGATCCTCTTACCTCTTTACCATCGATTAATGAGGTTAAGGAAACTGTTTTTGAGATTTGCCCGAACAGTGCTACTGGTCCAAATGGATACAGTGCCCTCTTTTTCCAGGTTTATTGGGACATTATTAAAGATGACGTTATGGATGTTGTGCATGATTTCTTCAATGGTTCCCCTATTTTGAGGGGTATTTCTACTACTACTATTGCTCTGATTCCAAAAATTGAATCTCCCACTAATTGGAAGGATTACAAGCCCATAAGCTTATTCAATACATCTTGCAAAATTCTTTCCAAGATTATGTGCAAGAGACTTGCCCATATTCTCCCAAAAATCATTTCTAGCAACCAGAGTGAGTTTGTATAACACCAGCTTATTACAGATAACATTCTCCTTGCACAAGAAATGGTTTATGGTTTGAGCAAAAGCAAAGATAATATCATCTTGAAACTTGATATGCAAAAAGCATATGATAGAGTCAATTAGGATGTTCTTCTTGTGGTGTTGAGGAAATTTGGCTTTCCTCCTTATTGGATTTTTTTGGTGCACAACCTCATCTCCAATTGTTGGTTTTCAGTACTTGTCAATGGGAGCTTAACAAGTATTTTCAAATCTGAGAAATACCTTAGATAAGGGGACCCCTTATCTCCCAGTTTCTTCATTATTTTTGCTGAGTTTTTTTCAAAGGGTTTGAATAATCTTATGGATAGGCATCCTAGCATGGTTTTTAAAGTTAGCAGAAGGATATAGCTGTCACACTTAGCCTATGCTGATGACATTTTGATTTTCTCTAATGCTAAAATCAAGAGCCTCCAGGTCCTTAAGCATTTTCTAGACATATTTAAGGAGAGTTTCAATCAACATATAAGCCCTTCCAAAAGTTTTTTGGTCATGTATAAGGCTACCCAATTAGATTTGGAGGTTGTTACAACTATCATGGGATGCCCTCACGGTCACTCCTTTTCATATACTTAGAGACTCCACTTCACAAAGGAAATCAATCCTTGATGATGTATGACTTCCTTATTTCGAAAGTGAAAAAGAAGTTGTTGGGATGGGCTCATTTTTGCCTTTTATTTGGAGGTCACCTCACTTTAATTAAAAGTGTTCTATACTCTATTCCTCTCTATCTCTTACAAGTTATGCACCCTCCTAAAAATGTGTTAACTTTGTTAGAAAGGCTTTTCAACAAGTTCTTCTAGGGCACAAGAGATTCCAAAAGAAAAATGTATTAGTGATTATGGAACAAAATATGTTACCAGATTGATGAAGGAGGTATCAGCGTGAGAAACTTGAGCGATACTTTGAAGACTAGCACGTATAAACTTTAGTAGAGATTCAAAGCTCAAAGCTGTCTTTAGGCAAAATTTCTTCACAAAAATATTGTGGGAACTATCATCTATTATTAATCAAAGCCTCTCCAGCTAACTCATTCATTTGGAAGAGGTTATGTAAGATCCGAGCGGAGACAGATAAACATATATTTTGGAGATGGAAACTTATCCTTTTGGCAAGATATCTGGATAGGTAAAGCTTCCCTTTGCACTAAGCTACAACAGTCAATTTTTGAACATGTCCCAATCAACTTACTTCAGAAAGACGGCAAATAGAATGTTGATTTATTGAGAGATGTGTTTCCAGCAAATATTGTGAATCAGATTTGTTGCATTCCCATCCATCAATCTCTAGCTGACAAAATTTTTTGGAAGCTTTCTAGTAATGGCAAATTCTCAGTCAAGAGTGCTTAGGAGTACATCCGACAGAGAAAACCACAGCACGCCCTGTCCTAAATCTACTAGAATGAAGCAGTAACTCCTTCAATTTCTATTTTTATGTGGCATCTTCTTCAAAACCTCATCGCAATTGATGGTAGACTTCAAAGTAAGTGCATTTCATAGGCCTCCAAATGCCAATTTTGTCCACAAAAAGAGGATAATATTCATCTCTTCATCAAGTGTGGCTTATCCAAAAAGTTTGGAGTTATTATGCTAATATTTTCAACATTGGTACGTCATCTTATCCCAGCATTCTTGATATCTTGATTACTTGGAAAAACAGCTCTCCTAGAGGATCTTCAATGCATATAAGAACCATCATCCCGATTCTTGTATGTTAGTTTATTTAGTGTTCTAGAAATGACCATAAGCACAAATGGCTATCTATTTCTGTTGATAGAACTACTTGGTGGATGAATCACTATATTTATGTGGCATGTAAGGCTAATCTTATTTAGTCTACGGCTTGGAGAGGGGACATTTTCGTGGCTTACTTATTTGATGTCCAACCCCCAAGTAAGCAACCACTTTCTTGCAAAGCCATCACTTGGGAAAAATCACCACTGGGATGGATCAAATTGAACACTGATGGGGCTTCTTAAGGCAACCTGCACAGAGCTGGAATTGCTTGAATTCTTCAGGACAGCTTGCATAAGGTTTTCTTTGCTTTTCTTGAACCTATTGGGAACCAAAACAATATCTATGCAGAACTTGCAGTTGTGAGAAGAGGTTTAGAGATTTGTGAGCAAAGGAATATTACTAAAATTATTGTTGAAATGGATGCACTTGTGCCCCTTGGTCTAATTAATGACGCTCAAATTTGCCACTAGAGCCTTGCTCACTTAATCTACCAAATTCAACTTCTGGCCAATAAACGTCAAGTGAAATTTTGCCACATCTATAGGGAGGAAAATGCTATTGCAGATCACCTTGCCAAGGCAACATGTTTGTGGGACCATGGCACAATTCTTTCTAATGACCAACTTCCTAAAAAGATACGTGTTATGCTATGAATGGAAGGGCTCAAATATCCCAATTTTAGAACTAAATAGCTTGGAGGGCATGCCTTTTTTGCGGTTTGAACAACTTGAAGATGGTTTGGCAAAAACCTTTTTTTGGCTGCCGGTTAGTTCTTTTTTACCTTTTTGAGATGGCAAATGTATAGGAACAAGGTGTTAATATCTTATCTTGATTTTTTTTCCTTTCTTACTTGGATGTAAAGGAAGTAGTATTTCCTTTTCTTTTGACGCTCAAAACTTTATCTCTTTGTACATCTTATAAACACCTTTTTATGTTAATATACAAATAGAAATCCATGCCGAACCCCCATCATGTCAGAGACGGCTTTTATCCAAAAAAAAAAACAAGAGATAATAAAATGGAGATCAAATCAAGAGATTTGAAGTGCGACACTGAGGATCATATGAAGCAAAGAAACTGATTGCTATCCACTGCCATATGAATCAATCCTGCTATGCACACATTGAAAACAAAAAGCTCAGGATTAATGTAGATGAATTGGGGAGGTGATTGTCCTGACCAAGATGATTTCCTAACACTAAGCGTAACATTTTCTATTATACTCTGGGCATGCATGACATGCTTATCTAGCCAAGAATATTACTTAAGATATTGAGAAAAAAAGAATTTCAGTTTTGTCTTTGTATCACAACCATCCACTTATACACATGTCAGTGTATTAGCGTGTCATATAAAATATTACATACTTTGTTGTACACATGATTTTGAGTGGTTTTCCTCCCCCATTCCGCTATTGACAAGCATGCACATGCTAATTTGAATCTTTTATTTCAATTAATATTTTTTTATATTCTATTTTATATATGTATATAAATTATTATGCGATTTCATTCAAGTATTTTTTAAATAAAAAAATTATATTGTACACTTATGTATTATATATATATATATATCATGAAATGAAATATCAATTAAAATACAATAAAAGATTAGAAAAGTCACACGTAGGCATTCTCTATCTCCGCAATTTCTGCATTCCCACACATTTCCCGATAAAACCCACATCGTTGAGGATCATAACCTACCACGGACGGTTACGAATCACCTACTTGTAAACAAAACCGTATCATCTTTATCTTCAGAAGATAATTTACCAAATCTTGTCCTGTTTTGCTCCGGATCCCTCATAGTCGTAGGGCAGATTTCTATCGTCATTCAGGGTGGAGGTGGTTCGACTCTGTTGCTCTTGGGAAGTTGGCTTCCCAGATATTTAGTTCAAAAAAGATTTAAGTACATTTAATTTAAGGATTTTGATACGAAAATTAAAAATGTTAGGGAAAAGAAAAATAAAGAAATAAAGAAATAAAAATTTTCAAACTTTTTTTATTGTTAAATAATGAAAGGAACAAGAGAAGATGGATGATGTATAGGTAAGACAAGGAGAGAGAGATCAAAATAAACTTTTCTCTTCTCTCATTTTTCTCGTCACTTGCCATGCGAGTATATGCAACTATATTTTCCTCTAATCAGAGGTTAATAATTGAGACCACATTGCAGAAACTTTTAGGATTCATAATTTGTGCTTGTGTAGGAGAAATTTATAGAGGAAATGTCAAGTAATTGGACAGACTTACTTGCAAACATATACCCCCGCCCCGCCCCGGTAACATAATGAAAATTCTTGTAATCTTCTTAAGTTTCTAGAGTAATCACAACTATTTATACACATTACAATTAAAACTGCTGTCGCTAAATTATATTGATTAAGTGATACAAAATTTCATTTTGTCGCAATAACGTTTTTGACAAAATTAATAATGACAAAAGATTGTGTTTATTCTATTATCGTTATACATGCATCACTAATCATTAATCATAATAATTTAATTAAAATACTAGTAATGAAATAAAGATAATTATTATTTAAAAAATATCATTAGCAACAAATTAATAGTCATTATTTTTTAATACATAGTGATAATTTTTTTATTATCACTTAAAGTTATTAATATTATATATTTTTGTAGTAATATGAGATTCACGTAAAGTTCAATGTGATCGAACAATTACATTTATTTAGTACTTGAAAAGCAATGAAATAATCTCAGACAGAACCCACATGGAGTTCGACGTACAAAAATGGCTAAAATTATTTAAATTTTGAAATTTCAAAACCACCTAAAAGTTTCACCATTGTCTTATGTGTCGTACAAATGAGGTGTTCAAAGCTGCGTGGTGCCATGATTGTAATATTAAGAATGACGTGCTCAGATGCCACCTAATGTGTGTCAAGTATGGCCTTCCAATCTCTTTTTTATTGGATTTTATTTTTATTGGATGTATGCTCAGAGAGCTAGGACTATTTATTGGTCCTGGTACTTAATCTATCCGCTTGATTATTTTTCCGTAAAAAATTCATATGCCTCGCAGTCAAATATTATTTGAATTTTTTATTATATTTGTATATTTTATTTTTTATTTTAATTTGATGAATTTAATCAAGTGTATCTAATTTTTATTAAGCTATTATTATTATTATATATGCGCATTATGCTGAGCTCTAAATTGAATGATCATTACAACTAATTGATATCGCCTACGAACCTACTAATGATATTTGCAATATGATTAGATTAGAAAGAAAATAATGAACTTAAATGTGCCACTAATATGTAGTCCTCATAAGTGGAACTTCATTCGTTTAATTTATTTGCCAATTAAACCAAGTTTCACCGTATAGCAATTAACAACACAACCCCTTGGTAGAAACATTGATCAAGATTAAATTTTCACAAGCCAATTTGTAGGGCCAATATGAACTGGAATTCATTCAGACAGTTGGAACTTGAAAATCAGCAGCACCAATCAACTTTGAGGCCATCCCATGGACCATTGCTCCCAATAATTTTAGGACACTGGTGGCCCTATGTTTTAATCCGCAAATCAAGAAAATGGTGTCCCGTCAATAGAGGTAAACAAACATCTGTCTGCTCAGTCCTCACGAGAGGAGTTTTTGATATTTGCATTATCATTTGCCAAATATAATTTAAACTATCAGTGACTATATATATATATATATATCTATATCTATATCTATATCTAACCGTCTGATCCACTCGTCTCCCCGCCATCAAATGGTTGCTCTCCAAACAATGACTTGTAATAATTCATATCATTCAATTTACACTGGGTAGCTTATTAAAAAATTAGAATATAATTCTTAATAGTCAAGAGGAGATATCATCTTAGCTTCCAAATTAAGAAGCCCTTAAATTATGTATTCACCATTTTTTTTTTCAGCTTTCAAGTGCAATATTGTAGTCATGTGAAAGACGATTGTTATTATAGCAGATTTTATTTTCCTACGTCCCATTCCAAGAGGCTAGATCCAAGATTATTGTCCATCTAGCTAGGAGCTCGAAAACATGCATTAAAGTGGCTTTATAAGTCAAAACAAACGATAGCTGGTAATATAAAATGCATTATTATAGAAGATGCATTTAACATTCATTTACTATTTTATTTAGATATCCAATCTAAGTATCCAGCTACTTGACTGCATTTCAATATTTGAATCAAGGATTACTTTAACATTCATTTACTATTCAAATTACTAAGCATAAAATTAGGCGAATACACATATAATACACTATGATGCGTGGACATTTCAAGAAAAAGAAAAAGAAAAAAAGGCATGATGTTAAACACGACCAAAAAATATGCTTGACACGAGTAGAACACAAAGGATTGGGTTGTTTTCAACTTTACCAAATTTAAGGGACTAATAAATAATAACAAAATGACAAATTCTCAAATTGCAAATAAAATTGGTGAGAAGCTCACAATAATCATAAGATTTTAATGAATTGGAATGAATAGACGCACTGTAAGAAGAGGAAGACCGAGTGACAAATATGATGATCTATATTTATGACTAACTTGGTTACTATTATTGATACTTTTGTTAGATCCAACTTGATTTAGGCATGTGGGGAACTTCATTCGGCAACAATGGGCTTGCCGATTGAACCTCATGCCCTCTAGCTCAATTCCCCCAACGCACAACACAAGTTGTTTGCGGCTAAGGTTGATTGTAGGATTTCACAAGGACTTAGGCTCAAACACTATTTTGTGAGGTAGCACATTACCCAAAATGATGAGGATTGTCATGGTAAGAGTCATAAAAATTTACTAACTCCAACAATTGCTGATTTGATTATCGCATTTAACTATTGGACCCTTAAAAATATCAAGTGTTCCTCTTCCCATTTTATTATTGCTTACTACTTAACTAATTATTGTTTGTTTCTCTTGAACGTTTATAACCAGACAATGTTTTGACCATGCTATGTTTAGATCTCACATTCTACCCACTTAGACATTCATTGAGTCTTTAACTTACACTCCTATGTTTCTAAATGTTCTTGTAGCAAACTTAGACACTAGCCATGATGAGGACGTAGAACCCACTTTTAACGAGAATCAAAAGTTGAAGTTTTTTTTCTTTTTTTTTTCTTTTTTTTTTCTTTTTTACTTTTTTTATGAGGAGTTAGAAATAGTTATTAGCATGATTGTCATGTTAACAATTAGTTTTTCTTCTAATAACTTCTAGTTAAAGACAAAGTATTAGCCATTTATCATTGGTTTTTCTATATTGCAAGATTTTAATGTTTGAAACTCTTTTATTTAAGATCATGATTTTGAATTGAGAATTTATTTATTTTGGGACTGAATTTCACTCATCAAGACAACACTATATTATTTTGTTGTGGAGCATGACAAATAATCACATAAATTAATATGCACAATGTTTTATCCAATCACATTATAGAATAACTAATATGATAGCCAACCACAAAGGAAAGAGAGCATCTTTTTGTATATGCTTATTGAATTTCCCCCCTTTTCTTTTTCTTTCTTTCTTTTTTTTTTTTTTTGGGTAAATGTTGAACGCCGCAAGATTATTTGACAAATAATGTAATTCCCACATGCAATATGTGAAAAATTCAGAATATTGATTGGTTATACCTACAAGCAATTTGTGGAATTAAACTCACTTGCTACACTCGCTTTGATCAAATTATGATCGCCCGGCTATGAACTCTTATTTGAAATTATTAGTTTCAATAGCTAACTCCTAGAGCTATGCACTTAATTATATACATAGTGATCAATAATACTTTAGAGAAAAATGTTCCAAAAAAATAAGGATAACGTAGTGTGAGAAAAAAAATTATATATTGTGCATCTCTTATTCTATTAAGAATGAGATTTTATGTAAGTCAGTCTCCTGCATAAAATAAAGTTTTAAACTAATAAAAAAACACAGTCTTATTTAAATGTAAAATAAAAATTCATTAAACTAATTAAGTGATGAATCCAATTACTGCCCCCATTTCCAACGACAGTTAACAACAAAAACCTAACTGGAAACATGGATGAAGAGTAAATTTGTACAACCCCTATATAAACATTAAATGGCAGGAAATCATTCTGACAGTTGGAACATGAAAATCAACTGGACCAATCAAATTTTAGGTCATCCTGGACCGTTGTACCCAATATTTCAGGACACTGCATTACCAGCGATAGCGGACACATTGTTTCAATCCCCGAATCAAGAAATGCCACAAACGAAAAATGGCCTCCCCCCAATACAAGTGGTCATTAATTATAACGTCTAACAGGTCCATTCCCTTAACTAACATATGTCTGCTCATAATAGGCTTGATTTTGAAATTATTTCTGAATTTTAAAAAATTATAATCTTTTTGTTTAATTCATTTTATTTTATAAATAAAACTCGTCTCTACTATCATTTATACTGATATGACTAATTGAATTCTCAATTACATAATTATATCATTGATGCTATGCGATCATTTGCATATTAAATTACCATTGATAATATCTTATAATATCAAGGGTACATTAATTATTTTCTAAAGTATTATAAGTAATTTCCTTTGAAATAATTTTCCTCACTCCTTATTCTACAAGCACGCATAGTTTTATGTTCATGTCATTGATTAAAGAAACTTACTGGTACTTACATCGAAATACTGCATCTAAGTTATAGCACGTTAAAGAGTAGTATTGCTTACTACATTCCATGACATGAGAGAATGCACAAGTCTATGTGGTTGCCTTTTCTTTTTTTGTTTTTTATAATTTTTGTACAAAAACTCATTAAACTTCAAACCCTGAACTCTATTTATTAAGATTGTGATATGATGTGATTGAGTCAAATTAACAACTTGGCAACTATATAGTTGTACTTTTGTTTGTATGAATTAATCTCTTAAACAACTATGACCACCATGTTTAACTTTATTAATGTTTTTTTTTTGTGAGAGAAAGAAACTTTATTAATGTTTGATGTAATAAAAGCTTGGCAAATACTGTAGACATATTAATTTTGCCCAATTAAAGAGTAACACGTATAAAATAATATATTAGTTATTAATTCAAAATTTTCTATTTATCTTGAAATTTATTAAATTTAATTCCAAAAGATAAATAGTTAATTTTAATCAATACTTTAGTATTTATTTTATGTTCAAATCAAATATTGATAAGTGTCAAAGATGAAGTGTCTACATTTATAGACCAATTAAATCAAAGATATTTAGTATTATCTCTTGATATCTGATATTATTTCTTGATTTTGATATTATCTTATCAAAGAAGTTCAAGTCAATCTGGAAGTCTCCCATTAAGCATTTATATAAAGAGGGTGACCAAAACTCATTCAACACAAAACACAAATTCCAGTAAGTGAAAGAAACTTTGAAGGAGTCCAACAATTCTCTCAATCAAATTTAAGGAGATCCACGACATTCAAGACGTTCTTCGCAAAGCTCGTCATATTTTGGCATTTGATTCGGAATTAAGGTGTAGAATCCCCAAATTGGCATTATTTTATTTAAATCAAGTTTAAGGAGATCCACGGCATTTTTCGCGGAGCTCATTAAATTCAAGCTCATATTTGGAAGAGAAGAATCAGAGGATTTGATTAGATATTGAATCCACAATTGATAGATTTTAATTTTATTTTATTTGTAAAATATTTCTTATCTTATAAATTTGTTTATTGCAGATAAAGAAGTTTGAGCTTACAAATTTTGGCACACCCAATGGGATGATCTTTACCTCTCATCTCTTTCCTTCATCAAAATTGAAGTATCAAATGGCTACCAACAAAACTGCTGCATTGAAAATTACTACCTCAAATTCCTCAAATGCTAGAGCAAAAAGTGTTGGCGTCATCACAAGAAGTATATCTAAGAAGTTGCAATCATCTTCGAAGAAAGCTCCTTTAGTTGCTATGGAAAAGTTGTTGCCACATTTTATTGATATAAACAAAGACGGTGGAGGCTCAAAGGAAGAATTTGTGTCATCCATTCCCCACTTAACATCAAATTCCTCAAGCATGGCCATAGTGATGGTGACAAGTGCGACAACCTTGGAGGAACAAATTTCAAATTTGACGAGGGCTATTGAATGATTCACGAAGCATGTCCAAGAGTGAAACTTTCAAATCTCCAAATTGATGAACAAAGTGGACAATCTTGATGTCAACTACATGATAGAGAAACAAATTGAAGCTCAGGATAAAGGCGAAACATCCACAAGGAGACAATCAACCAAAAATGAAGAGATTGCAGCAAAAGAACTAGAATTTTTTATTAGATTAATTCCCATTGACCCACTGAAAAAATTTATTATGAAAACTATTAAAGACAAGCTTAAATGAAGTTCTAAGTCGACTATGACTTACTCTAAGTTATATACTCAAAGGATTAATAACTTGAAGATGCCGATCGGTTACCAACTATCAAAGTTTCAGCAATTTAATGACAGAGGCAATCCAAAGCATCACGTGGCTCATTTCATTAAGACTTGTAATGATGCTGGGACATATGGAGATCATTTGGTCAAGCATTTTGTTCAATCATTACAGGGCGCAATACTTTTTATTGGTATGATGACTTGGAGGCAGGCCTTATCGATAGTTAGGGTAAGCTAGAACAAGAGTTCCTCAATCGTTTCTATAGCACTCGAAGGACTGTCAGTATGATTGAACTCACCAACTCTCACCAATAGGAAGAAGAGTCAGTCATTGACTAAATCTATCGTTGGAGAAATTTGAGTCTTAACAACAAAGATTAATTGTCAGAAGTTTCAATAATTAAGATATGTATCCAAGGAATGCATTTGAGTCTTTGCTATGTACTTCAAGGAATTAAACCAAATTTTTTTGAAGATTTGGCAACTCGTGCACATAATATTGAAATGAGCATGAATTTTAATGAACAAAAAGATTCAAGTAATGCTGATGATGATGAAAATGTTGGGGGCAATTAATTTTCACCTTCAAATTACAAACGCTCCTTGATAAGAGCCTAAACTGTCAATAATACACCCAAATAAGAGCATAAATTATCTAAAATTTTCAAATCTCCAAATCTCTAAATCCACAACTCAAGTTTCCAGACCTTCAAGTCAGGGCTCAAGTCTCTAAGTCTCCAAATTCAAAACTCAAAATTTCAAGTCTCTAAATCAAAGAATTAAGTCTCCAAGTCTTCAAAGCTCAAAGTTCAAATCTCCAAATTCTATGTGCTCCTTGATAAGAGCTTAAACTATCAATAAGGCTCTTAGATAAAAGTATAAACTATCTAAATATTCAAAGTCACCTCATGTGCTTCTTGATAAAAGTTTAAACTATCAATAATACTCCTACATAGGAGTATAAACTATCTAAATATTCAAAGTCTCCCTATATGCTTCTTGATAAGAGCTTAAACTATCAATAATGCTCCTAGATACGAGTACAAACTATCTATATTTTCAAAGTCTCCCTATATACTCCTTGATATGAGTTTAAACTTTCAATAAGGCTCCTAGGTACAAGCATAAACTATTTAAATATTCAAATCTCCCTATGTACTCCTTGATAAGAGTGTAAACTGTCTATTAAGTCAAATTTAAGCAAACTCCTTAACACGAGTATAAATCGTCAATCAAATTCAAGTGAACTCCTTGACACAAGTATAAAATATCTATTCAAATTAAATATGCTCCTTGGCACACAAGCCTAAAACTGCATGTTACTCTTGGCCCACATGTGTATAAATTGTGTACAACACCCCCTTCAAAAAGATATTTACTTTGAATTATGTTATAACTTGATCCTTTTATAGGATACCATAGTTGAAGGAACTCTCGGAGGATTTCTTATAGTAGACATATTTGGGAAAAAGGAGAGAAAAAGGAAAAATTCTCAAATACTTCAAGTCTTGTCTCTTTCATGAATGAGTGGCATATTTTTTGCCAAGCCTTAAAGTGGGGGAATTTGTAGACATATTAATTTTGTCCAATTGGAGAGTAACACGTATAAAATAATATGTTAGTTATTAATTCAAAATTTCTATTTATTTGGAATTTCTTAAATTTAATTTCAAAGATAAATAGTTAATTTGAATTAATACTTTAGTATTTATTTTATACTCAAATCAAATATTGATAAGTATCAAAGATGAAGTGTCTATGCCTATGGACCAATTAAATCAAAGATATTGGATATTATCTCTTAATATCTTATATTATTTCTTAATATTTGATATAATCTCATCAAAGAGAAAACTATTAAAAAAGTTCAAGTCAATCTGGAAATCTTCCATTAAGTATCTATATAAAAGGGGTGACTAAAGCTCATTCAACACACAATTCCAGCAAATGAGAGGAACTTTAAAGGAGTCCAACAATTCTCTCAATCAAATTTAAAGAGATTCACGGCATTCAAAACGTTCTTTACAGAGCTCATCATATTATGGCGTTTGTCCGGGATTAAGGTGCGGAGCACTTGAATTGGTGTTATTTTATTCAAATCAAATTTAAGGAGATTCACAACATTCAATGTGTTCTTTGCAGAGCTCATATATTTTAGCATTTGATTTGAGATTAAAGTACGAAGCCCTTTTTCAATTCAAATTTAAGGAGATCCGTGGTGTTCTTTGCGGAGCTTATTAAATTCAAGATCATATTTAAAAAAAAGAATTAGAAAATTAGAATAGAGATTGAATCTACAATGGATAAATTTTAATTTTATTTTATCTGTATAATCTTTCTTATATTATAATTTTATTTATTGCAAATAAAAAAATTTGTGCTTACATATACATTAGGGCAATTTGAGTTAATCATATACTTTCTTTTTTAAAATTTTACTGATCTCTTTAGAATTTTCTCAAAATTCTATAATGCATTTGTCTTGTATGGCTCGGTAATAATCCAATACCCAGAAACCATTCGACATAATGATTAATTACGGATCCTATCATGGATACACTACTTACGTAAGTCTCTGTTTTATTTTCAAATGATTGCGCCATTTCTCCGTGAATGGAAAATTTTAGCTTAGATTTCCCTCTGATTCCATTCCACGACCGGCATATGGCAATGGGACCATGGCCCGTTGGCTAAATACATGTGGGCGAAAAAGTCAGATGAATAGGGAATATTTATCAGTTTGAACTGCATTTTTTTTCCTCCCTGTTTTCCTTTTTTCTGAAAGCATCTTTCTGGCGCCTTTCTTTTGCTGATTCCGCTTGTTAGCTCCTATAAATATATGTAGCAAGTTAGGCAAATGGTAAAGCAAAATTAATCCCTTACTCCAGAGCAAAATAGATATAGACCTGCGTTGTGACCAACAACATGGAGCACCAATCTTCTCTTGTGTCGCGGCAGGATGACGAGCCTGACTTCAGTTTGAAAGAATGGGCTCTTAAGGCCCGAATCAGCCACGAAAACACGAGTTCAAGAAGATTTTCTGCATCAAATTTGAAGAGTTTCAGAGAGGACGCTGGATCTTTCAGATCAAATATCACCATTTCTAGCACAGCCTCCTCTCCAGGCTACACACTAAGAGGTAACCACAATTATTATAATATTCCTCAAAGCTATTCTGAATTGATTCTCATAAAGTTTTCTCATTTTACGCAGAGGAAATTGACCCTTCAACATATTCATTTACCACAGCCCTTAAAGGTAAGAACTTTATGAGTAAAAATACATTCTTTTAAGAAAAAGAGAATTCATTTTGGTGATTCGGGGATATATTGCAGCATTACAGGCAAAAACTGTGTATTCTTGGGAGTACCTATCACCAGAATATGGTTTAACTCTCAACTCCAAGTGGAATGACGCAGAAAAATACATATGCAATCCCTTATCGGGAGAAGTTCCCTTGGAGTGTTTATCTGCTAAAACACTAAGCGCAAGATCGTTTCGGAGCGCTACAAGCAGAATTACTATGTCTGCTCCACTCATATATCCTCACACGCACCAGTTTCTTGTCAAGTCTCCAATCTCGGAACATGAAAATGAAATCGAAGTCACATCCAAAGGTCTAAAATGCTCTCTTTTCTTTTCAAACCTCTTTAAGTTTGGTTTAGAATATAAAATCCTTTGCTTTTCTTTTCATATTCTGTTCCAATGCAGAAAAGAAAAGGAGCACGACTAGGGACGTGGGAACTCAAAGCACGCCGATGGATATTAGTTCGAGTAGTCCAAGTCCTGCTCCCACTCCTTCAATTGAAGAAAGATCAATAAAGCTCAGTGGAGATTCACATGTTTCCAGTGGAAAATTGAAATCAGGAACAGAGGTAAATATATATTTTTTTTTCCTTAATACTGTGTTTGGTTCATAAATTTTGGTGAGAAAAAGAAAACAAACTTTCAATGAAAATATTTTTTATTGTTTGATTAATTAAAAAAATAATAAAGAAAGAAAACTTGGAAAAAACATACAATGTATTGCAGAAAAATAATTTTTTTTACAAAATAATAAGAAAAATAAAAAAATGATTTAAACTCTCTCTTATTCTTCAAAACAGTCATTAATTCTCTTTTGCTTATCCATTTTTTTATTATTAACAATCAAATATTTTTTTTTCTTTTTTTTGATATTTTTTTTTCTTACTAAAATTCTTAAACCAAAAAATGGTGTAAATATTTCATGTTAAATCACAGTAATGTCAATCAGGAAATAAACACGTAGAGTCTGTCACTTTCTTGGTCCCAAGTCCCAACACAAATCGGCAGTGGGGCAAGTGGTCCTAGCTAGTTGAGATATTACCATACCTAAAACGGGGCCTGATTTGCCTCCATTGGACAAAAAGCCTTGTTTTTTATTCAAGAAAAAACTTTGACGCTTTCACAAAGATATAAATAAACACTAGTTATTACTTAAGTCCACATAAATCTTTTACTGCAATGTCTCGTTTAGACAAATGCTTGAAAGAAAGGAGCAGACAGTTAGATTTCCCTAATAGCAACTTATATCATAAATAAGACTGGACTACGGTCTAGCAGGTGGGGGACTCATATTTGGTCCCCTAAGCATTTGCCCAACACATGTGTGTTTATGTGGTCACACTGAACTTCATCATAGAGTTTTGTCTTTATTTTTTCATTTCTGGCAAGCTATTCTTATTGGAGGAAAAATGAGAGATGGAAGATAATTTTACATTTTCTTTTGTGTTTTCTTCTATATATTGCCAAAAGTGGCCTATATGGACCAATTCTAACTTTCCTTCCCTTTTATATTGTGTACATTTGCCCTTCTTAGATTCTAGGAAGATCCCCCTACCCTCAAAAATATTTAACCTCAGGAAATTCTGTACAATAATTGTAAAAATTTTATTTTTTTAATTTTTATTTACAGACATGCACAGCACAAATTCGTTAGATCAAACTTTCAATTTTAAATTTTATATGTAAAACTAATATCACTGGACAAAAGGCTACTTAACTTGTAAAAATCCCTTTCGTGAGGTTATTGATTGCTTGATCCACCAAAGTGCTGCAATGTAATATTCGTCCCAAAATTATGAGAAATAAAATAAGCGTTAAATAGAAGCGGGTTATGTTTGGCATTGCTCGTTGGTAAAAATTTATGTAACTCTAGATCGATATAATTTTAATTCAAATAAAAATCTCAATAGAAAAACTCTCCTTTTCATTATGCCACATCAATGTACAGTCGACAAGATTACCAAATGATCAGTATAGTATCCCTTATTAAAGATTTCATTTTGGTAAAAGAAATGTTAGTTGAAGATTTTTCTTAGTTGGAAAAATGTCTTATTAATAAATATTAGGGAAAATTATTACGAGCCACTAGAGACAAATAGATTACCAAACTTCACGCAAGATTTTTAGGCGCCCTTTGTTTTCCTAAAAGAAGTTTCAAAATAACATATTACTCATTCCTGTGTGACAAACAATCAATGAGTTGTGCAGGTAAAAGTGAAAGGAACGAGAGAGAAGCAATACAGAAAAAGAAATGAAAGAGGAGAGAGGGAAAAGCAGATGATGTGCAGGTGCAGGTGCAGCGGCAACAGCCAGGGGGGATGCCTATCATTGAGGGGTTTGTGGATGAGAACAGGAAGGCACAGAGACAAGCACAAACCAAGAACCAACAACACCGCTATGGCACCTAACTTTCTCTACAATATTAATGGTTGCTCAAAAGAATAAAAATTTTGTTGTCATAAAATAGAAAGATTCTTCTCCATTTCCAATTATATGTATGTATATAGCAAACTTAATTATTCCCTTCTCACTTTTCCGGACGATCAGGGACAGAGAATTCTTATCTGCATCGGGTGTTCTCACACCAGAATTCAAGAATCACAAATTTTGCCATAAAATGTGAGAGTCATACCACATTATTAGTGGGACCTATATATATGTGTGTGTGTGTGTGTGTGTGTGTGTATCTTATGCTGATGTGATATAATTTTCACCGTCTGATTTGGAACGTCTAAACGATGCATATAGAAATTTTGATTCTTCTGCATTGTGAAGGAGAGAACATGGTGGAGGGTAAAGAGTGCAAATCATGAATGACAAAGAGCCAAAATAGTAGAGGGCGGGCCATTGTTGGTTGTTTATTTGGTGTTCCACTGAATCATTGTACTGGTCTGGATGTCATGTATTTTGTTCTTATTTTGGTGAAAGAGCTGACAGAGCTTATTAGATTTTCACATGTATCCCTTTTTGAACTTGCTTTGAAATGGAAAATATCCCCTTCACACCCTATCTCTTTTATCACATCCACAAATCTATGGATGTCCCTTTAGTACAACTACACCCGCAACTAATGTTCAATTAATTTAGCGCTGGAGAGTCAAGGTTAGTGTCCATGGGATGGATAAATAGGATCATAAATCTGACTAGGTCATGTCTTGTCCTGGTGGATCTTCCTTGGAAAGGAAAACCAAAATTTTCGGCTTGGAGGTCAACGAAACATAACCTCGTCAGCTGACTTGATGAAAAACACTTAAACATGGTTCCTCTATTTACATTTCTTGCCTTCTCTTCTCTTACCTATTATCCATTTCCAGAATACAGGAAGATGTTGGATTTTACTTTAAAATAAGTTTTTGAAGTATTTTGATAGAATAAAATGTACAATTTATAAAATTAGGGTAATAACCTAACCCCAAAAAGAATGAAAGTAATAGTAATTTTGTATAACTTATGATAAAACTTTAATTCAAAATAAGTTCATTCAAATTGTGAAAATAAATAGGAGTCTCTTTATTATTTTTTTTAAGGAGCTTACGTATAACATTTCTTCTTCTTCTTCTTCTTCTGTTCTTTTTTTTTTTTAATTGAGTTTATAAACTCATATCCTCAAATATTTTTTTTATATTATAAAGTCTTAAATATTTTTGAAAAGAATTATAAACATAGTCTGAGAGTGGAACTACACCTAAGAGGGAGTGAATTAGGTTTTGTAAAATTTTATCCAACCAAAGAGAAAGGGTATAATCAAAAAGTTTTATGCAAAAGGAGTCTTGGTAGTTTTATGACTAAACATTTGGAACTAATAAAATCATTTGTGCTTCTAGTCAACGATAAAATGAATAATAAAATAAAGTGTAAAGTAAATGTCGCAGTATTGTATAGTGGCTCAGCAAATGTCTATATCCTTCACCTAAATTCTCACACAAATTAATTAGATGATAGAGCTTATATAAAATAAACACAAATAACGAGAGACAATGAAAGCAAGCTCCGAAAGGATGGGGAAAACAAGCTTCCACATGTAGGGGTGTAAATGAGACAAAGACTATTTGCTAACGGTTCGAACTCGACTCGATAAAAGTTTGAATTCGGCTCAAACTTAAATGATTCGAACCCAAGCTCGCAAGTCAAGCAAGCTGAGCCAAACTCAATAGTATTTGACTCGATAGGCTCTCGAGCCTAAATGAGCTTTTTATTATATATATTTACATAATAATAATATTTTTATTTTTAAGAAAAAATAAAATTATTCAAAAATTGAAAAGAAAAACCCTAAGTCCTTATGCCTCATGCTCACAGATATCAACTATCTCTTACTCCCTCTCTCTCTCTTCGACATTTAGAGAAAAGCACTCAGGCGCACCTCATCAGTCCCCTTTGTTCCCGACTCCATTCGCCGTGTGCCGATTCTCTATTAATCTTTCCCCCGCCTTCTCTGTTCCTGTTTCTCTTCTTTGTTCTCGGTGTTCTCCACTGCTGCCCACATCAATTCAATTCTTTTCTTTCTTCACTCTCAGGTTACCGAGCTTCCTATGTTAAATTTATTGGCAAATTTTTTAATTTCACGCAGATGTGACCATGTATGTGTGTTCAAATGAAGAGCATTATGATTAGAAGAGTGTTTTTTCAATTATTATTATTAGTTGTTGATATTTGAGGGCAATTTGCTGAGTACCTGAGTTTGAATTTTATAATGCTAAAGGGGACCACAATTTAGATTTTGTAAAATCATCTATTGATTAACATATTTTCGGCCATGAATTTATGCAACTGAACTTTATTTGTATATGGTTATCTATTCATATATGTAGGCGCCATGAATTTATGCAACTGAACTTTATTTGTATATGGTTATCTATTCATATATGTAGGCATATTAAGTGCTTCCAATTTCATTCAGCTACTGTTTTTCACTTCACGTGTATTTGCAAATATACTATATTTTTCATGTAAGTGAAATTTGATGTTGCCCTATACATATCTAAAAAAGAAGAGTTCATAGCTTACAAGGATTTTTTGGAAACTTTTTTACAATGTACTTAAAATGTCACGCCGGCATGAATGAGACTGGAAGACAATTCAAATACAAATTATGTTATCAGCCATCCTTCCTTTTTTGGTTTCCACTTTTTTTTGGCTTTTTATTTTCTAAATTTCCAATGTAGACTTTCTTTGTTATATATTTTTCTGCATCGTGGGGTAGATAGTTCAATCATGGAAAAATATCATTTGAGCCATCGTTTAGAAGCTGTTTTTATGTGTTTCATTCTTCTCTGCACATGAAAACTAGAGATTTCATGTAGAGACTGATTTTTTTTGCTAGATTTTCTACCTAAGCCCACTAAAGAATGAAATAAATCTCACTAGAATTAGTTTCCTAGATTTATTTCTTACTTTTTTTTAGATCATATGAACCTTATTATGGCTGTCTGTTTAGTGTTAATATATTTATAACATGAATATAGTTTCTTTTTGGGATTTTGTTGATTTTGGAATTTCTTCTCTTAGGTATTTCGATGTCGAGCACACTAGAAGTTTTATCTATGCCAGAGGCAAATTCATGTACAGCAATGGAGGTGAAGAATACTGATAATATGAATCTTAACAATGCTAGTGATCCATCCTTTGACCCAACTGAAGATAATGGTACTAATGAGGAGGGACACAATGATGATGATGATGATGATGATAGCCATTTCGAAAAGAAGAAAAGGTTAAAGACTTCCGCTGTTTAGCTTAAGTTTGAGGAAATAGTTCAAGGCCCAAGGAAAGCTCAATGTGTTCATTACAAAAGATATTTCAATATGAAGAGCAATACGACAAGTTATTTGGGTTAACACCTTGAAGCTTGTCCTTTGCAAAAGAGGTTTAAAATTGAACAACAAAGGATCAACTTCCCCCCAGCTCATTCCAAAGTAGATGCAATTACTTCTAGTTTAGCTATCATAGATGGAAGATTTGATATGATGAAAATAAAGGAAAGGTTAGCTCATTAGATTATGATGCATGTGCACCCATTTAGCATTGTGGAGAATAAGGCTTTAACGTGATGCAGAAATAGGGATTAATTGAGTGGTAGAAGACATCTCATAATACAATAAAGAATGATTGTGAGCATGTTTACGAAGTTGAAAAAAAGAAGTTGAAGCAAAATTGAAGGGTGTTAGCAAAATTAGCTTGATGACAGATTTATGGAAGTTGAGTAATTAGAAGATTTGACATATGGTGCTTACAGGACATTTTGTTGCTGATTGAAGCGTGCAAAAGCGTGTTTTCAACTTTGTTCATATACCTCCGCCTCATCATGGTGTAAAGATTGCAGATACTATATACAAGTGTTTGAAAGAATGGAGGATTGAGAACAAGGTGTACACAATTTTAGTGGATAATGCATCAAGTAATAATTCAGCTATCCAATATTTGAAGGACACTTTCTCAAAGAGTAAAAAGTTATTATGTGGAGGAAAGTTGTTTCGCATGTGTTGTTGTGCACATATTTTGAACCTTATGGTTCAAGATGGCCTTTCAAAGATCAAACACATACTTGAAGACATTCATGAAAGCGTTAGTTATATCAATCAGAGTCAGGTAAGACTTCAGAATTTTTCAGAGATTGTGTAACAACTTCAGTTACCAGATAAGAGACTTATTCTAGATTGCAAAACATGTTAGAACTCCACTTATGAGATGCTAGCCACTACAACAAAGCTAAAATAGGCATTTCCTAGATTTCATGATTGAGAGCCTAACTTTTATTGTTGTCCAAGTGAGGAAGATTAGCTTAAAGTGGAGAAAGTTTGTAAAGTTTTGGCAATCTTCAATGAAGCAACTAAGATAATTTCTGGTAGTGATTATCAGACTTCCGATCTATATTTGTCTAAAGTGCGTAATGTCATGGTAATGTTGGATCAGAAGTCACAAGATGAAAATAACTTCATTCATGACATGACTCATAGGATGAAGACCAAGTTTGATAAATACTGAGGAGAATGTAACTTATTGATGGCAATAGGTTCTACTTTGGATCCAAGATTGCAAGATGAGACTTCTTGAGTTTGCACATTCTCAGATGTATTCGAAACAAGATGCTCGTGAAAACATCACAATAGTTCAAAGTGTTTAATATGAAATTTATGCAGATTATGTGAGTGAGTATCATACTAGATTTGAAAGAGAGAAAACTTCAACATCAAGTTCACAGATCGACAGTTTGATGGATCAAAGTTCTACTTCAGGTTGGAATGATTACATGAAGTATCTAAGGAGAGTAAAGAGTAGTCCATCTCAAAGGTCAGAACTTGATAGCTATTTGGAGGATGGATGCTATATTCATGATGGGGATCCTTTTTCCTTTGATGCCTTAAGTTGGTGGAAATGGGAGTAAACAATAAAGTATTGCATTCCGTCGAGAATGACTTGTGACATCTTTGCTATTCCTATCACCATAGTGGCTTTAGAAGCTACTTTTAACATTGGCACTAAAGTGATTAATCTATATCATTCCTCATTATCATTAGAAACAGTGCAAATGTTACTACGTGGAGATGATTGGTTACATAATCTCCATGGAGTGAAAAAGAAGAGCAAGGTGAGAAATATGTCCTTCCTTTACATACTTCTAATATGAGTTATAGTTAATTTAATGTATTTCTACTAGGATTTGTAAGAAGAGAAGAAACCAATAGAAATTGCACTTCCATAATCCTCTCTTGGTTAATTAGCTACAACCATGTTATGAAATTTGTTTGGATTACCATAATGACATTTTAAAAGTGGTTTGATTCCATTGAGGTCTTTTAGTTTTCATTACATTTTTTGGATGGGAATAATTTGGTTAAAACTGCAGTAAGTTTGTTTTGTTTGCTTGTTGCCTTTCTTAAATTTTCTTGAAATTCTAACTCTTAGTTGTCTGTGTTTGTTACTGGTTTCTTTGACTTTATATATTGTGAAACTTTTGATGAACTTTAAGTGTCAGTTGGAGGGTTGGGTAGATGCTATAATGGTATTAGCTAGAAAAAAAAAATTTCCTAGGTTTTGGGAAATATAATGTAATCACAACTGTCTCGACGGATCTTGTTGGAAGGATTAAACCTCGAGGAATATCATTGGTCCTTTGACAACTTCATATTTCTCAAAGATTTTTTTAGATTGGTTTTTAAAGTATCCATTTGATAAATGACACTTATCACATCCCCTACCATGTGCAATCTTTTTGGTTGATGGTATTAAGATTTTTCAAAGTCATGCATTTCACCAGGTGCTTAATTCGTGCAATTATTCTATTTAATTGTTTTCTTTTTATGAGTTGAGCCCAAATGCATAGAGCACATTTTTTTTATTACTTTATTTATGCAATATCGTCCTTGTCTTTGTTGGTTGAGAAGATTTGGAATATCCCATGATGGCCTCTTTAATAGTTTTTTGATGTCAAATGTAGTATTTTGATTGAAAAATATGTAATTTGGAATTTGATAAATATAAAAGTGGTATTGGTACTGTTAGATTATATTTTTATAATATTATTTATGATATGGTATTTGTTATTATATAAATTTTATTTCAAGCCTAGACGAGCTCGAGCTTATACGGGCTTATACAAGCTAGAGCACATTCGAACTTATACAAGCTCAAGCCCATCCAAGTCTATACGAATCAAGCTTTAACAAGCTAAGCTTAAGCTCAATTATCTTGGCTCGCTCGAGCTTGAGCTCATGATTGAGTAAAGAGTCGAGCCTAAGCCTAGCACACTCGGGCTTGGCTTGGCTCATTTACGCCCCTATCCATAAGGGAGAGAGAATGAATTCATAAAAAAAATCCCAAAAGGGATAACAACTAATAGAGGAGAAATCATTTTGGAAAAATTGTTTAGTTTGGCTCTAGGGTACTTCCATAAGAAGAAATTGCAATACTATAATTTGTACATCGACTAATGAGTGACAATTGCCACTAGTATGATGTAAGTTATGGAACTCTGCTCCCACAATGAAACTTGGCCAAAACAACACAAGATTTGTAGCTTCCCTACGCTCGAGTATAAAAGATATAAAGATTGGAACAGTTTAAGTACTCAAAAAACTCAACAGATAATCATATAATGTAATTGATAATTCATTTTTCACTAATATGTCTACGTTATACATGTGTTTGTGCAATAGTTTAGTCGTGGAGTAAAGAGAAGGAAAAAAATTCTTTGGTGCTTGATGAAAGAATGTGCCATTGGAAAATCTTTGCATAGTAGTGCTTCAAATAATTTCCAAGATATTTGAACATAATAAGATATGTGCGCATGCACTAAACTAATTTTGAAAGCAAATTTGAACATCATTTTTCAATCTACTATAGCAGAGTTAGGGAAAGAATAAAATTTGATGCCAATGATGACACCCCTCAATTTAGCTTTTTGTAAAAGGCCGTCGCGCTGTAAGCATCCACAGTAGCTTGGTGTGAAACTTGAGTTTGGTAGGACTTGGTCAAAGTTTCCATTTGTAATGTCTTAGATCAAAGAGAAGACAGAGATGATAGTAGAGATTTTTGTATAGGACAAGCTGGAGGAGCTTGATGAAACAGGACGGGGTGAATTTATATTTTTGTCCAAATGAGAAGGCACACTATGGGAACTTAAAGGAATATATTATACCTCATCGATTCAAAAGGAGCAAAAGAAAAGGACTTGTTGAGAGAGGTTGAAGAAATAAATCTAATATATATATATATAAAGTAAAATAATGTTGAAAATTATTTTAAGTATATTTTTTATGTAGTAATGATATGGATAAGTGTCACAGGGGTATTTTCTGACTAAGTATCCAATGCCAATATTAGCCCATTGTGCGGCCTAATTGTGTATCAAATAGTAAGCCTTATTCGTTCAACAAACTTTGTTTGAGTGATAGTTAAATACACCCATAGCAAGTCATGCACTTTAGCTTATCAAATGTACGAATAATGAAAGGGACAGTAGAACACAATATTTATGGGAACAAGTTCAACCTTGAACTATTATTACCAAAATATTGTTACAAGAATCTCTTTGTCGCAGCCTACACACACACATTTTTGTGAGGTCGGGCCTAATTAAAAGTTGACCAAAACTATTATAGTTAACATCCCCAATTGCTTAGAAAAAGTTAACCTATCAAAATCTATCATGTAAACTAGCAATTATCGTCACATCCAGTCGGCCGTAACTGCTATGCACATGTGGTGCATTCCAAACAATTGCCATGGGTCACTTTATTTAGTAGCCAGCAAGGCATTCCTGTTAATCGTCAAGTCAGTTTCTCACCAATATCAGGAATAGTCTCACTGACTCGAGCAAATGTCTCACATGTGCACGCCAAAGTTTCCCGTCAATGCATCCATCCAACCATGAGCCAGTCCGCTCAACATCTGCTCTCCCAATTCCTAGCTCATCGTGTGCATAACTAAGCAACCATTCCATATCGTTCCAACACTTGGTTTCGTCAATGCCCACACTTAACCTAAGTCTATGCCACACCATATCGGCACTAAAGCTCACTAATGCACAAGGGCCATCATGCTAGTAGCATCTCACACTTTAAGGGGTAAACAAACCATCCCCATCGAAAGAATCCGACATCCTCATCGAAGCTTGGGTTCTCTTATTTTCCTAATACTCATCAATCAACTTTTCAAATTGCCACAAATCCACACTCTTCTCCCTAGAAGAATCTGCCTCAGACTCCCCTTTCTAATGAACCAAATAATCAACTCATCTGTTCTTTTTGCTTTATCCTTTGGTTAGGGAATCAAGGATACAATTGGCCTCTTTTTCAAACTCTTGCCGAACAACAAGTGGTGCTCATTTTGCCTGCATTTAGAAGCTATCAACATCATGTAAATACTTCTTAAGAAAGCTTACATGAAAAGTTAGGTATATCTTTAGCTTGTCTCACAACTTCAACCAATATGCCACTCTACACACGTTTTTCAAAATTTTAAACGGTCTGTCATATTTTGACACCAATCCACGATATATGACCTTCTAACTTATTTTTTTCCAAATTTGTAGAATAGGTTTTAGCAACACCTAATATCCCACATTAAACTCTAAATCTTATCTGTCCATATCTGCATATTTCTTCATGCAATGTTGTGCCTTGGCCAAACTATCCTTAGCATCATCAAGCAATTCCTGCCTTGCCCTTGCAAATCGGTAAGCCATGGAGCACTTACCTCCTATGTGCTTCAAGGCAATTTCATGGAAGGCCAACAGTTATTATCCATAAATCAATTCAAAAGGACTTATCCTTATAGCTGATGATTTGTGTAAGTTATAGCAGAACTAGGCCATATCAAGTAAATTAACCCAGTCCTTCTGGCTCGCCGACATATAATATCTCAAGTATTCCTCCAATGGTGCATTTATCCTCTTGGTCTGACCGTCTGTCTGGGGATGATTCACTGTAGAGAACTTTAATTCCGTGCCCATCATATTAAACGGCGAAGTTCAAAACCATCCTGCAAACCTTATGTCCTTGTTGCTCACAATATCTTCAAGAACACCAAAGCACTTAACAAAATATTTGAAAAACAACTCAGCTACAGTCTCAACAGGACAAGCATTAGGCGCAACTATAAAAATTCTATATTTTGAGAAACGGTCAACAATAACAAAAATGGAAGCCATTCCCTTCACTTTTGGGAAACCAACAATGAAATCTATGGAGACAGATTGCCATGGTCTATCAGGAATCGGCAAGGGTTGCAACAATCCTACTTTTTTTTTCCTTTTAAGTTTGTCTACCTGGCAAACCAAACATGTTTTCACATAAGCTTGCACATCATTTTCCATCTTAGGCCAATGATATCGACAAGACAACAAGGCTATCATTTACTCAATACCTAGATGTCTAGCCCATTGTAGATCATGCATCTCCTTCAGTATTTGTCGTCTTAATAGTCCACTAGGTACATAAGCTCGGCTGCCCTTAGCATACAGCAAGCCATCAAGTAGCCAACATTTTTTAGTTTCACCTGCTTTCACTTTGTCCACCAACTTTTTGTAAACCAAGTCATTCTAGGATGCCTTTTAGATCCGCTCCAAGAGTATTCTACCACCACAAGAGTAGCAACTACGTTTCAACCCTCTTTTGACTCAAGGCAACCACTACGTCATTGTGTTTGCCTGGTCGATGTACCCACTCAAAACCAAACTCAGCCAAATATTCTTGCCAATGAGCTTGTTTCAGGTCAACTTCTTTTAAGTCCAAAAATAAACGGTAGCCATATTATTTGTCATAACGGTAAACTTTGTCCCCAATAAGTAATGGCTCCAAATGTCAAGATAATATATTACCGCTAGCATTTCCTTCTCATAAATATTATATCGCATCTCAACATCTTTTAATTTGTGGCTCTCAAACGCAACTAGATGTTTATCCTAAACAAGCATGCTTCCCACGGCCTGATTAGATACATCCACTTGCACCACAAATGGTTTATCAAATTCCAACAACTTTAATACTAGCTCAGAGGCAATTGCCCATTTCAACTATTTGAATGCACTTTCGCATACTTCATTCCACTCCCAAGTTTGATCTTTCTTTAGCAAATCTATCAAAGGATTTACTATCCTTGAATAGTCTTTTTTGAGCCATCTATAGTAATTTGCTAAGCCCAGAAATAACCGCAACTCAATGACTTTAGATGGTGCAAGTCAATCCATCATTGATTTCACCTTCTTTCCATCCATCTTGATCTTCCCTTGGCTTATGATGTGCCCAAGGAAAATAATTTCTTCCCAGCAAAACTCGCACTTTCTTTCTTTGCATAGAGTTCATACTCTCGCAGTTTCTAAAATACAAACTTTAAATGCAACAAATGGTCCTCAAGAAACTCTAAATAAATTACAATGTCATCATGATACATAATAACAAAACGCTCCAAAAATTCATACAATACATCATTCATGAGATTCAAAAAAGTAACAAAGGCATTGGTTAAGCCAAACAGCATCACCAAGAATTCATAAGATCTATATCTCGTAATGCAAGTGGTTTTTGCCTTATCACCAGCAGCATTCCGCACTTGCCAATATCTTGACCTCAAGTTAATCTTTGTAAAGAACCTAGCCTTCGTTAGTTTTTCAAATAAATCGAAGGCATTAGGAATAGGGTACTTATTTTTAATTAATACCTTATTCAATGCCCAGTAATTCACACATATCGATAGCCAACCATTTTATTTCTTTTGGAATAGCACTAGTGAACCACACAGAGCTTTGGATGGTTGGATTAATCCAACAACCAACAATTCGTCTAATTACTTTCTCAATTCCACCAATTTTGCGGAACTTATCTTATACGAAGCACTAGTATGGGTTCTTGCGCCTAGTTCCAACTTGATTTATGATCAAAGGCTCATCAAGGGGGCAACTTCTTTGGGAGTTCTAGTGGCATCACATCGACGAACTCTACAAGTATTTTTACAACTGGCTCAAGCACTTCCTGGAATGATCTAGGTTTCATCACCACCAAGTAGGTCACTTCACCATGCTTTAAACCTAACTTAACCTTCATGGCTAAAAGTAATTCTGTCTTGCCAGTGTCTGGCTTTGAACTTGATTGAGAGTTAGAAATATAAGTTCCCTACACAAATGAAGGACATTTTTCATTTGTTATAAACAATCCATCCAAATAAGCACATACCAATACCTTGGAATCCACCAAAAACTCCATCCAAAGAATGATGTCAAAGTCATCAAGAGGAACAGCCATCAATTACGCTATCCACACTATGAACCAACCATCAATTCCGCATTGCCTTCTTCCTTGACAGGCTTTACCTCAGCATTCACAGTTTTGATCTTATTGGAATAGGGTGTAAGCTAAACCCTAGTCTCTCTTTCAGCAACAAAATTGTGAGTGGCCCCAGAGTTTATCATTGTCATTAAATCCCAATCATTCACTCCAACTTTAACATACATCAATCCTTTGTGAGCAACAGGTTTGCCCTAAAGAGCACTAAGCAATTATAGGAGATTAACAGGAGATGGACCACTTTTATCTTCCACCTCATCCCTCTCCGCAATTAGAGCATTCAACTTACTCCTTTTTGGGCAATCCCTCATTTAATGGTCACCACCATAAATGTAGCAACTTTTGTTTATTTTATCCACTACTAATTAGGTCACCTTGATTTTTACCGACACCTCCTATGTTTTCTTTTTCTTAAATTTGCCATCCTTCCAGAATTTGCCAATTTTCCCTTTCTCTTGTTTCTTTTTCTTCTCAGGATCAAGCCCACCACAACATGGAAATCCAGCAACCAATCAACAATAGCAATTATGGACCATAAGTCTTTAACACCCTACCTCCAAATTTCTGCTTGAGCCCACATCTACAATCTCGACATAAAATTGAACAACTTATCTTCCTCAGATATATCTCTACGTCCAACATCAAGGAACTAAACTCCTTCACATAATCCTACATTACACCCATGTGTTTCAATTTCCTCAATGACTCCCTTACATTCCATGAGGTGTTGAGAGGGAGAAATTGATCCTTTAATTCCTTCTTTAATGAATCCTATGATTTAATTCTGCCCCTACTTGATGTGGCATCATCCTTGAGACGAGTACGCCACCAAAGTTTCACATCACCAATTAATTACATACTAGTGATCGAAACCTTTTCATCATCCAACACCTTAGCAACCTAGAAATAAATTTTCATATCCTAGAGGAAGTTTTCCAGCTCTATAGCACTCCATACTCTGCCAAATGGCTTGGGTTCATGGACTTTTACTTTAGACAAAGGAGCTCTTCGTCTACCAAACTAGAGCCAACAGCCCTCTTCAAGATATTGATCTCTGTGTTCAAAACATCTAACCTTCCATCAATATCATCCGTGAGGACCCCCAAATCCTCATCAACCATCACCACTATGCCTTCTACGAATTTCAGCAATCCATCCACTGTCTTTTGCAAACCTTTTATTGTTCGTCATAATTCATGGATTTGAAAAAGTAAAGCTATTGTTCTTGGTTCAGAGGATTGTCCCAACAAGCTCTCAGCCCACACCATTCAATTTTTCATATCAGTGATGCTTTCCCGCATTTGATTCATCATGATTGCAAAATCCACAACAGAACTTGAAACCTGGCTCTGATACCACTTGTCACAGAGGAATTCTCTGACTAAGTATCCAACACCGAGATTAGCTCGCTGTGCAGCCTAATTGTGCCCTAATTAGTAAGCCTTATTCATTCAACAAATTTTGTTTGAGTGAAAGTTAAACGCAACAATAGCAAGTCATGCACATTAACTTATCAAATGCATGAATAATGAAAGGGACAGTAGGACACAATATTTATGGGAACAAGCCCAACCTTGAACTATTATTGCCAAAATAATATTACAAGGATCTCTTTGCCGCAGACTACACACACATATTTTTGTGAAGTCTGGGCCTAATTAAAATTCCATCAAAACTACTGCAGTTGACATCCCCAATTGCCTAGGGAAAGTTAATCTATCAAAATCCACAATGTGGACGGGCTATTATCATCCCATCTAGTCAGCCATAACTACTATGCACATGTGGTGCATTCCAGAAAATTGTCATGGTTCACTTTTTCTAGCTGCCAACAAGGCATTCCTGTTAACCATCAAACTAGTTTCTCGCTAATATCAGGTAACCATTTTGCTGACTCAAGTAACCTTTTGTGCACGAGCGCCAAAGTTTCCGTCCAGCACATCTGTCCAACCTTGTACAAGTTCACGCAACATCTGCTTACCCAACGCCCAATTCGTCATGCACACAACTAAGCAACCAGTCCATAATGTTCCAATACTTGGTTTTGCCAATGCCCACACTTAGCCCAAGTTTGTGCTACACTATGCCAACACTAAAGCTCACTGACGCACAAGGGCCATCGCACCAACAACATCCCACACTTTAAGGGGCTAAGAATAAGCTATATTTATCCTTTTTTGCCATTTCAACATATTTTCATATATAAATTGCTATCAAGATGAGTTTTTTTGTTATTAATGCAAAGACACTATATTAATTAATTGTTTTGTAACTCCATATCCTATGTTGTTAAGTACTCAATATATATACATATATATATATATAAATATGTGTGCTTTTTTATATAATTTTGTATATATATCTCTATATATATGTATATTGAAAATATTACTGCAGAATTAGCTAAAAAATCAGAAGGATATATTTGGTTTGGAAAATTTTACCTTAATTTGATACTCCCTAAATTATGTCCTATTCCATATTTAAATATTTTAATTAAGTTAAATTTCTTAATCTAAGCTCACAATTTTCTATACGTAATTTGTTCTAAAAATAATTGAAACATACAATTCATTAATACATAACATTACAAAAATATTAGTCTTATTTTTTTCTTCAACTCTATAGGATCACTTATTTGGTGAGTTCAATTCTATTTTTGTTGAAT
>JACGDI010005629.1:324339-371696 GCA_014898725.1 Jacaranda copaia | reverse complement strand
ATAGCTTCTTTTAACCCATTATTTATTTGTTTGTATCATTTTGTTGGTTTGATTTTTTGGTAGTGGCTTAGAATTTATTTTTCTTTTTTCCTTTTTCGCCATTTGTTATTATTTTTCAATCCATGTTAGAAAATAAAATAAAATAGTGAAGGATCAACTTCAACTCGATAATTTTATATAGTAGAAAACCAAAAATATTTCTAGAGAATGTTTGAGTGGATGAATTTGAAAATAAGAATTTTAAATTTATATTAGTTTTCTAATTATTTCAACTAGCATGCTCCTTGAAAAATATTTTTAATTGGCTCGAAAGATTTTAGGAAAATATTTATGTAATACTCTTGGATCATAAGCTATTATTATGTTTGTTCATGACATTAAACAATTTTATTTTTGACAAATTCTAGTGTTGTCAACATATTTTATGCTATTAAATATTATATAAAACTTTTCAAATAAACTAATCAAATTGTTTAAAATTTAAGTTGGTTGGTTAACAGTTGTAATAAAATAATAATTTTGAAGCAGGATTAAAAAATAAATATAATATTACTTATATAGGAATAAACAAATTAGGTCATTATTGAATTTAAATGCCATGTTATTGGACCATGGCATTGATAATATCTATTATCTTTGGAAGTGGATTTTATGGACATAAATTTAAAATTATTGTCAGGTGAAACATACAAATTTTATATGACATTGTGTGATCCTACATAATTATTTTGTTATAATTAAAATACTAATTATTTGAATATTAATATGTAAAAGCTATATTCATATATTTTTCATAAGTTTATATTTAATTTGAATACAATATCCATGTATAATATATATCCTATCAATAATTATTCAAATACTATAAAAACTATATTAATATATTTTTTTAATAATTTTCTACTCAATTTTAGTAAATATTGAATATATATGCATTTTATTAATTTATTTTTAATATATATTTTTGTGTAGGAAAAACATGAAAATTTGTAGGGAATTGTGCAATTTTAAGAGCATTTAATCTAATGTAAATATTTAAAGTACATTATATTCAATAAGATGATATATTTAAAGTACATTTATTTTAAACATAACAAATTTTTAAATTTAAAAATTATTATCCAATGCAATGCATAGGACAAAAGCTAGTTTGTAGGTAGATTCAATTCACCAGAATCATAATACGACTTTAAAAGCATTAATTGGGCTTCAGAAATGGATTGGACTTAAGACTCATCACATATCCATACCAGTTTGAGGCTATGACCACTACAAAAATGGGCTCCAAAAACGGATCCCGCAACTACTCAAAAGTATTATTGAGTCGATGCTTTCCTGCAATAAGAATACATCTGTTCTTGGAGATGATTTGACAGCTGCTATGCAGAATAACACCTATGTAGCTCAAAATCATATGCACCATCACGCACTGACAAAAACAAAGGAGAGAAATGGTGGCACAAGAGAGCTTTTTGCCAATTCTGGAGAGCTTCTATTTTTGGACCTTCCGAAAGTTACACCCAATTCCGCCCAGAGGATTTGCCTTCCGACCTTCCAAAAGTTGGATTTCATACACAAAGCAAATCTTGAAGCTTCATATTTGTTTCATTTTACCACTAAGCCATAGTCACATGCCTGATCATGAAGTGCAACAAAGCAAAGTTTCCAAGGAAATTCTACATCACTACATTTGGCAAAACAAAAGAATATAAGCAGCATCACTTCATTATATCTGTTACAGTCCATCCAAATTCACAGCCAATCCCAGACACCAGCACTGTAGGATGCAGCACAAGTTCCATCATCTACCATTGATTTCTTCCATTTGCAACAAAAATGGACCTTGTTAATTCAGGATTCAGTTATCCGGGATCCTCAGAGCCTTTTGCCTCTTTCCCCTGCAAGCAAAGGATTTCCTCATTTGAGTAAAAATGGTATATGTGCAGTTTAATAACCAAAGCGAAATTGTTTCTTGACAAGATTCGGACAGATTGAAGAAATGGAATCATAGAATGTAATGGATAATTCTTTCAATTATTCCAATATGTGGCTTCACTTTGAGTTATTCAACAGAGTTACCAGCTAGCTCAAAAGTTGATACAATGTTACAACTAAATGTATCGACACATTGACACAGAATTTTATTGCATTGCTTTCTATTTTGTCTCAACATAGATGCGTTAATCAGTGATCTTATAAAGTATAATATGTTTAATAAATCCAAATACTGAGAACAGGGGGGATTATAACCTAAAAATGCAACTGCAACCAAAGTACTTGGCTTCAATGGGACAAGGGGAAAATAACTCAGTTTCAGGATAAATATTTTGGCTAAAATTTTCTCAGATATCAAACTGTTCTGTTCTACTTGCTTTAATGCAGTTGATGTTGATTTTCCATTATAAAATCAAACTAACATCCAAGAAACTATCTTAAACGCTTGAAACAGAATAAAACGAGAATATTTAGCAGAAGTTGGTTTCCACTGTCCAAACCTAGCTGGACTAAGTTCAGACACTATGCAGAAATTGACTTGTTGGACAAGAACTTACCTAAAAGAACAAATATGCTTCTCAATTGCTTCCTTTCCTTCACCATTGATAGTGAACCATTTCTCGTCTAAGGTAAGAGTATCCCCCTTTCCAACAACTTTCAGTCACAAGGAAATGAGGTTACCTAAATATGATAGCAAGTAAAGGAACAAAACATGCCAGATAACTTACTTTGATACAGTACATCAGCTTTGCCAGAATAGTTTAACTTCCAGTATACATGACCACCAGACCCCACGAAGATGGGCTCTATCCTTACAGCATCTGAAGTCTGGTTATCTACAAATTAAGCAACAAAAGATAGAAAATCAAATAATTTATGACAAATACAAGCTAGTAGTAAGTAGCTGACAGTTTGAAGAAATTAAGCAATGTAATAGGGAAAAGAAATCCTTGAAAAGGATTCGAGAAACAATAGTATAATGGTACAAGTTTATCCAAAACTACATTTATGTGTATGAATTGAGCTTCTTTAGCCAACAGAGTGACCAATTGAATGAATGGTTGAGGATTATGTTCCTTATACTGCAGAATGGAAAATTTGAAATGACACTTCTGCTTAGAAAGGAGTAGGTTTTGTCAAACGTTTAGAACCAGAAGAAAGTAAAATGACAGACATTATCGTTCAGGTTAAGAGGACAATATCTGATGATAAAGCCAACTTTCAGAAGGCAGTGGTGCTCACCAGTGCTGTATACAGATGTAAAGACGGGAAACATTATTTGTTAGCTAATGATATCAAAAAGAACAGACAATTGCAATTGTTACAATTTTTAACTGGATGTTGGAAAGGCTCATGAGCAAGTTAGTAGGGAAAAATGAAAATGGCTAGTAACATAATGAAAAATCAATTTCTAGTTATCCTGAAAAATGGAACTGTGTGTAAATATTTACTTACTCTTCAACAACATGCCCTTTGACTCGAGCACCTTGGCATGCGCTTGTTCTGCCTCATATTTAATGCGAGAAACAATGGCTTCATGCTCAGAAATTGAAAGAAGAGCACCATGTCTGGCAATAAGTGCTTTGGCAATATCATCTTTCATTTTCTGCTTCAAACTCTTCTCCTGCATGGAGTATAGAAGTTCAAAAAGATTAAAAAAAATTCTAAGAAACTGTGGTGCCATAACAAGGAACTATTTGACAATATTTATTACCTTGTCTTTTGCAGCAAGAACATTTTGTTTAGCTTCCTTGACCTTTTCAGCAAGTTTTGTGTTTTGGTCATCCATCCAAGTCCTCACCCTTCTATCCATGGAAAAAACCATAGAAAATTTATGTGAACTTCAAAAACTATTACATGTAAAACTTAAAAATAAAAAAGGTTATTTACTCCATTCCAAGAACTTCATCACACAGAATGTTTAAGATCCTAAGCTTTTCTGAAGCATCTAAAGTCTCATAATCAGCTGCTTTCTCTAAACAATCCAGTCCTTGCGCTTTAAGAACACTTTGAGATTCAGACAAGCATTTCTTAAGCGCATGGAACCATGAGTTTTTCCCATATGATGGACTTAGTTTTGCACATCTACACAGAAAAGGAAAAACAACTATCAGTTTATTCTGGTGAAAGAGAAACCTTACTCAGCAATTGACTAGGCAAAGAGTCATACTCTTCTCCTTGTTCTGTGTGTAAAATGGATAACAGGTGGATATGAAACTGGACAGTCAAAGAAAATTTCCCTCGGCGTCCGGTTCTCCCATGCAATAGATCTTGAAGAACATATTCTGACTGCCCCTTTTTCACCTCAAGGAGCTGTTGATCATAAGCCAAATAAGCAAACACAAAAATGAGGGATACCAAAAACGGCTAAGGTACTTTTGGGAGGTTTTAGATCTAATATGCTAGTTATAAATATAGCAGAACTATAGGCATGAAAGAGCATTAATTATGGGATCAGGTGATGCAAATTAGCACTAATAGCTGATGACCAAAAGCGCTTAAAATGGAGGAACATAAATAGTATAACATAAAAGCACAGAGATTGATTGAGTTAACATGCTGACAAATGCTGGAACATACCACACTAAATAAACTAAAGAGACAATAAAAGAACCTTATCAAAAGGCCAAACAAGAAAAAGATACAGAATAAGAAAACCGTATGGCCGTAATAAATCATTTTGACTTGTAAATGAGTTTAACTAAAAGAAAGATATATGTTGTTCAATGAAGTAGATACCATCAATTTAATGTCCATGTCGTAGAAGTTAGAGCCTCGCGAAGAAGCAATTTTATAAAGAAATGGTTCCAACTAACTGGAAAGAAGTGACCATTAGAAAATAGTTTAAATGATCACTTGCCTTTCCAAAAACAGAACAGAATTCTAAGAACTGCAAGGCATTGCCAACATCTTCTGCATGCACATCAATTCCAGCCACACTATTCAACTCAATTCCCAGAGGCAATGGAATGTCAGCATGAAAATCTGTGTTTTGGAGCTCCAAAACATTCTTATCACTGAAAGTATTACTGCTGCCTTCTTTTCTTTTATCATTTTCTGAGGATCGTACAACCTTTTTAGCAACAGTGTTTCTATAATTTGCATTTTCTTCTGGATCAACTCCAATATTAAGTTTTGCCACTTGGTCAGGCATTTTATTGGGAACTTTCAGCTTTCTAGGACTCGTCCGCCTTGCTAAAGGAGCATCATTCTTCTTGTTATCATTGTTCTCCTCTAACTCATTCTTCCTTGCTTTTTTTGGTTTCCTCTCATCATTATGTACACTAGTCTCCTTCAAGATTTCTTCATCATTTCTCACATTGTTCATATAATCTGCTTTACCCCTTCTCATTTTCTTTGGCTTTTTCTCAGAGCCACATGAGCCAGTTTCTTCCAGTGAAACTCCAAGCTTCTTATTACAGTTATGTATACCCTCAAGATCATCCTGCTTCTTGTTTCGTTTATCAGGGCTTTGGCCAATTGTCTTCAAAGAGGTATTATCATCTATATTGCCCTTGTGAAGCTCCTTAACCTTCTTAGACTTCTTGTCAAAGTGATTTGGCAAATTTGCATCAACTTTTCCATCAAAAGAATTTTCCTTCCCCCGCTTTCTGGGAGAAAGGACGACTTCCTGTTAATTTTGGAACACAGCATAAGAGTAAACCACTTAAGAAATAATTAGAGTTATTTTCATGAATGTGCAACCACAGTAAACTGAGAAACTTGTACGAGTTGTCAAATAGCTACCTTTTTTGGCGAAAGCTTTTCTCCAAAAACATTTTCATGATTCAAGTGCGCCGCTTCTTTAAGAAGCATCTCTGAAACAGATGAAAATCCAGTTGCCTTAGCTGTATTTATAAGCATACCAGTGGGTTGTTGACCTCTTTTTTTCCTAACAAATGCACAACAATGATATCAGGAAAATAATGGAAGACCACTTGAAAAAAAGTTGGAAAACTCACATGCAAACACTGCAGTTGCAAATGCCTCTGCACTTGGGACAACTCCACTCCTCTAAAGCAGCTACTTCTTCTGCCTTCTCTCCATACCTAACATGGGAAATGATACAATAAGAATCTATAATTATTCAAACAACAGTTAGCTTCTAAAAGATCATAACAAAGAAAACACCACAATGACCTGTTCAAGAGGCACTTATGACAATACATAATGGGACATGGCTTGTTATTCCTCTCATTCTTGCATGTTGCCCCAAAATCCCTGGTTTTTTGGCGACACTTCCAAAGGTCGAGTTTAAATGTGATAAAACAGTGAAAGAAAGTTAGGAAACTTGATGTATATATACATAAAATGAAATCATTTACAGGAGATTCCAATCAGGCATATTGAAGTCGTAACAAAAGAAGCAAGAATCTAATAACCAACAATAAAATCAAGCTGTGATTGACACTAGTTCCTTTCACTTCTCCTTGCCTTCTTTCTTTTCTTCATTTTTATTTAAAAGTGGTGGGGGAACCGCCACATCTTTTATAACACAATCAATAATTAATGTGAAATTTACATCTAATTAGGCCAAAGCAATGATGTACTAACGTCTTGCAAGAAGTAGTCCTAATTCCTACTGCCAAATGCTACACTTGACTTCCAGAGGCCATCCACCACCACAACCTCTCAATGCATGACAAATCTGTAGATTATTTTCACCACACAAAATTCACCGACTAGGCCTTATCTGAAAAGGGTAATTTCACGGTCCAGATGTGGAACTCAAGAACATGAGAAGCCACAAATCAACACTTTGTGGTTTTATCATATTTGGTTTTAGTTTAATCTCAAATGCTCAGAGATTCTAGGCTGCATCCCACTGCATTAGAATTTTCAATAGTCATAATCTCCAAACATAAACATCCATTCCATATGTGCTTCATTACAAATCTAAGAATCTGACAGCCACTTACATACAGTATATTTATCTAAATAACGAAGAACTAACCAAGGTGGTACGCAGAGGAATTAACAAATCATTAAAGAAGAAAAAAAGGAATGAAAGAAAGAACAAACTTTGCTTCACTGTCTTTCAAATCTTTAACTTCAACGACATATCAAACAACAAAAAAGGGGTTTTGTTGAAATGCACAAAACTACCTGGTGACAAGTTTTCCCGTTGACGGAATCATAAATCCGGCCACCCACAACTCGAATACCAGGGGATTTATTGCGCTTCGCGGGGGGAGAAGTAATAACATTTTCTTGGCACTTGCTTTCCTGCTTCTGAGGACTCTTAATTCTCTCCTTCTTTCCTGATGCACTCTGTTTAGAAACAGAAACTGAATCCACCGCCATTGCTGTCTGAAGTTTCCAAATGCTTCGGACAGAACTTTCAGGGAGGAAAGTCTATTTATTTTCCTTTTTTAGGACAACTTGAGATGTTTTGGGTTAGACAAGAGGATAGCCCATTTCTCTTGGTCTCGTTGGATGCATGTAGAGGGATTTTGATTTTTGCGTTGGGGAGTAGAAGCGCCAGCCGAAATTTTTAACGTCGGTTTTCCAATTCTGTTCCCGCCATTGCAGTCGCTAATTTTGCTTGGGGAAAGGAGTTTGCGCCCTGTTTGTTGTAATGTAAAAAGGGGAATGGGATTATGGGAACATGGGCTTGGGATTTGGATTGTTGGTCGTGGGTTGTCGGACTAAGCATCCATTTTATTTGTTAGATTAGAAGACGTTATATATGTCATCCAATTGAAAAATCTATTATCAAATATAAATAAAGTGAAACTGAAATCTGTGCATCCAAATTTTATATTCATATATATATAATAATATATATTTACAAATAAATATATATATATATAAAGGAAATCTTCCCACCATAATTATATATATATATATATATATATCTAACCAAATTTGAATTTTTATAATTTAGAATTTTTCCAGCTATTTGGAATACTTTCATTAACTAATTAATATTATTTGTAAATTTTTTGCTTTCTAAATTTTCAAAATATGTCAGCTAATCACATTTAATAACATTTTAATATATTTTTTAAATCCATTCAAATACCCATAAATTTATACTATTTTATAAAAAGATAGAGTCTCTTGACTACAATTGTGACATTTGATTAAAAATATTACAATTTAGGATTTTTCAGATTTTTTAAAATAATTTCATTAGCCGATTGATATTAATTATGAATTCCTTAACTTTCTAAACCTTTGAAATATATCTACTAAAATATAACTAATAACTGAATTTAATAACTTTATAATACATCTGTTGAACTTATTAAGAGAAATGCAATTATATATTATATGAGAATTGTTCTTTTGACCAGAATCTGCGATTGTAACTAAATTCCTGAGTTCTTGATATTTAATGTTTAATTTTTTACTATAATATTTTTTTTTTAAACTATCAAAATATATCAATTAACTAATTTCAATGGTGTTTTAATACAGCCTCTAAATTCATCCACACAAATATAAATCTACATATATCAAATGGTTAATTAATCAAATAGTACTCACATTTAATATTTGATGTACAAAGTTCGAAACTTCAATGCATGTGTATTTATATAAATAAAAAAAAATCTATATTATTGATGTGTCTTGCTACAAATCCAATAAATCATTAATATTACTGAAAATCCAAGAGACCATGAAAGTCAACCTTAAGAACATGGGTCCTAACATAGATGATCAAGCCCTCCACTCAAATTCCCTCTGAATAACCTCTAATATATTTATTTAATATTCAAAAGCAATAAAGACACTCTTTTCTTTTTTCTATTTCTCACTATTTGCCACCTAAAATAAGAATCCTCAGTGTCAAATACATCTGTTTCTTTTTTTTTAAATAAAAAATTTTATTCATCATAAATCATGACAAAATGCTTCCACAATAAAAGGGGGTGGATTATCATTCCAACCATGGATTAGACATAGAACCTGAAGCCCTAGCTATAGTATGAGCTACAAATTTGTAGATCTTCTAATAAAACAAATTTGAAGATGAACAAGTTCTTCTTTAAATTTTCTACAATCATCAATAATCAAACCAAGAGTTGAAGGATACTCTCCTTCTCTATTTATCAAATTCACTGTTTCTTGATAATCATATTCTAAGATAACTTTCTGAAAACCTAATTGTTTAATCCAACTAAAAACTTCACGAACACCTAAATAGTCAGTTAGACATCGCCTCCTATGCTCCTTTAAATATTTTGTACCCAACATTAATAAACAGGCCGTCGAAATCTCGAACCACTCAACCCACCCCAAAAATATCTTTATCTTTAAATATAATTGCATCAACATTGATCTTAATCCATCCATCCATTGGCTTGAACCAAGATTGTCTATCAACATCATGTCTAATTTCATGAGCTTTTGGTTTGCCTCGATCTCTTGCATTCCTTGATTGTGACAAAGATGACTCAACAAACTGGATAAACTCATTTACTAATTTGACTTTTTGCTTTCAAACAATGTCATTTCGATTGTTCCACGAGCTCCAGCATATCATGAACGCTAAATCAAACACCTCAAGCAAGCAAGTAGAGTTAATCAAGTTTAATCAATCACTAACCAAATTACTCGTATCACGAATGAAACCAACAGCAGAGCACATCCAAACTTCCTTTGCCACAATACAGTCAAAAAGTGTGTGCATATTTGATTCATCTTCCAACTTACAAACTGGACAAATACTATCCACATCCACATGCTTTTCCCTTAATCTACTTTTTGTTGGTAGACAATTTTGAGCTGTCCTCTAAGCAAAAATCTTAACTTTTGAGGGAATCGAAGTCTTCCAAAGTTTATTCCAGAAAGCAAGCCTATCATGATGCACATTGTTAAGACGAGTGATGGATCTATAAGCACTTCTAACTGAGTACTTACCTGATTTTTCCTTACTGCAATGCCACCAATCCTTTGTGTTTGTCAAGCTAATTGAAATTTGTAATATAAGCTCTTGGTCTCTTTTCTTAAAGATAGAATCAATAAGCTCATAATTCCACTCCTTTCTTTCTAGATTCATCAAATTAGCCACCTTTATTCCTCTCAAATTTCCAAACATATTTGAAGTAATGTAGGGATCTAACTCATGCTATAACCACAGGTCGATCATAGTTTATATAATAGATCAATTTCCCACTCTCATTCTGCCGCCCTCTTGGATAAGAGATTGAATTGCCTTAAGACTTCTCCAAACATAGCTTGGATTAGATCCAAGTCGAGCTGTCAGTAGTGAACAATTTGGAAAGTATCTTGCTTTGAAAGTCCTAGCAACTAGTGAGTTAGGATTTGTGAGGATTCTCCATATTTATCGTCCTAACATCAACAAGTTGAACTCATGCACCCTTAGAAAACTAAGACCTCCCTCAGCCTTAGTGTTACTTAATTTCTCCCAACTGAGCTATCTAATTCCTCTATTTTCCGCACCTCCAGATTTCCACCAAAACTTATTCATCAATCTCTCAAGATCAAAGCATAATTCAAGAGGAGAAGGTAGACATTCATTGCATAATTTGGAATTGCTTAAGTAACTAATTTTAGTAACACCTCTTTTCCTACTTTCGAAAGGGATCTCACATTCCAAGTTTAGATTCTTCTCCAAATTTTCTCTTGTATAAATGAAAAAGCCTCTTTTTTTTCCTCCCTACAAATACTGGTAAACTAAAATACATCTCCTATCCCCCATCTTCAAGAATACCAAACCTGCTGCACACTTTTTCCTTTTGAATTTGTTTTATGTTAGAGCTAAAATAGATTTTTGATTTTTCTACGTTTATGATCTGACTCGACACTCTTTCATAGTTCTAGATAACCCTATCAATACAAGAAACCTCAGATGAATTTGCTCTAAAAAAGAAAAGGCTATCATCTACAAAGAAAGATGTGAGATTGTAGGGGTTCCCCTAGCCACTTTAACTCCATGAATCAAACTGTAGGCATGACAATCACTCAAAGCTGATGATAATCCCCTAATGCCAATAATGAATAAATATGGAGACAGGGGTCTCCCTATCTAAGACCACCATGCGGAATGATAGGACCAATCAACTCATTTCCTTCGATAACTTTGTATGTAATTGATTTTATACACATACTCATCAATTCAATCTATTTCCTATAAAAACCTATTTTCATCATGATCTACTCCAAATAGCCCCACTCCATTCTATCATATAACTTGCTAATGTCTGCCTTTAGTGCTACAAACCCCTCCTTCCCTTATCTTTTTCTCTTTAGATAATGCATCGCTTCATACGAAATGAGAATATTATGTATTATAAGTCTCCGAGGAACAAATGCACTCTAATTATCAGAAATGATCTTATGAAATACATTTTTCAGCCTATTAGCTAGAACCTTAGAAACTATTTTGTAAATAATGTTACAAAGTGAAATAGGTGGAAGTCAATAATGTATGAGGGCCCATTCTTCTTAAGGATCAACACAATAATCGTATAATTTAGCCCTTCAAAAAGAGTTGCAGAGTTTAGATAATTCATATAGTTTTTCACAATATCCTTCCCAACAATAGGCCAAAAATTATCATAAAAGCTCGAATTCATACCATCTATACCCGATGCCTTTTCTGGATGCATCTGGAATAAAGCCCTTTTTATTTCCTCCAATGTAAACTCTCTTGAAAAAAATTGATTATGTTCTTCCAAGACTTTACTACAAACATGCTAAAGAATTGGTTCCATTGAGCACTCAAAGGATGAAAAGAGATTATGGAAATGTTCAACAACAATCTTATCTAAGCCAGAATCCCATGTTTGCCAATTTCCTTGGCTATCCTTCACCTGAGTAATTGAGTTCTTTTTCCTTCTTCCATTAGCAATTGAATGAAAAAATGTTGTGTTTAAACCTCTTTCTTTCGACCAAAAGATTTTAGCCCTCTGTTTCTAGTACACTTCCTTCTGTTACAGCACCTCATAAAATTTATTTTTTGCTTCCTTAAATTCAATAACCGATGACACATCCCATCTACCGTGTAGCCACAACATTTTCCTCTTTAAAGTGTCAAGCCTCTTCTTAAAATTTTGATTTATTCCACTTGTCCATTTCAAAAGATCAACACCACAATACTCAATCTTTTCCTAGAAAAAGGCATTTTTATTTCGATCCCAATTTTCTTTCATAGTTTGTAAGCTTCCATTCTCCCTCAACCAAAAATTTTCAAACTGGAATTTATGGTTTCTAAAATTATTGTTCTATCTCTTTGGTTCGATGAGAATTAGGTAATGATCCAAGGATGCGAATTCAACATTTAAAACTTTGTAATTTGCAAATTGACTTACCCAACTGGGACTTGTGTGCGCAGTCAAGCCTTTTTTCAACCCAATTGTTCCCTCCTCTTCCTCTTTCCCAAGTAAAAGGATACTCAGTCTTCCCTAAATCCACAAGACTCACATCTGAAACTGCATTTCTGAATCGCTCTATTAAATATCGTGGGTATAGATTCAATCCTCTCTTCTCTAATTCCATAAGGATGTCGTTGAAATCTCCCACACATAGCCATGGTAACTGTGACTTAAATACATCTATTAGGTTGTGCTTGCTTAAGTGGAAAATTTTCCCACAAGCAAGCCTTTGAAGTAAATTTTTCTCATGAGGTGTGATTGGATGTGGATTTGTGAGATATATCTCATAAGTTACTTAAGAAGAAATCTTTCCCATTTTTTCTCTCTCTCAAAAATATTTCTCTCCTCCCTATTCCATCTTTGATAAGTAAAGATTATCCTTTTAGATAATTTCTTTGGATTCTCTCAAAAAATGAATTCTTCTTCTCAAGCAAAATTTTGAAATTTCTCTCTTGATTTTTCACCCACCTATGTACATAAGGTTTAATTCTACATAATTAATTCATAATATATAATTATATTTACCCATAATATTTTAATATTTATTTAAAATTATTTTCACAATGTATAATTATTTTATAAGTAATATTTTTATATTTAAATAATTTTTTCATAATATAATTATTTAAATATATGTTAACATTTAAATCAGATTATATCATGATATGTAGTTATAATTACATATAATAATTATTTACATGTAGGGGCAAAATTGATTTTTTGAAGATTGTTGTAAAGAAAAAAAAATAATTGGTTGTTGACATTTAATAAGGTTGATTAGTCAATGAAAACCACTTAAATTCATTGACTCATTTCTTTTGACAAGAACCAAATCATGGAAAATATTTTGGAATTCAAGGATTAAGGTAAGATGACGGGCCAAATTGTATAAATATTGACACTAAGTAAAGTACTAAAATACAAGGTATCACTCAATATATCTTTTTATATTCATATATCCTTTCATATCCTAAACTGCAAATTTAGACATCAAAGGATTTTCATTGGAAAAACTCGAGCATTCTACTAAAGAGGTAAAAGTGTGGTTTTAGGCTTGTCAACCCATGTATATTAGAAAATTTTAGAGAATTAGATCTATGAAGTTGGTCAACACCTAAGAAGTTAAAGAGAAGGCTATGGCAAGGTATTTGGTCCTTTTAAAGAAACTTCAAGCATAATTCAAGAAGCTTCATGTTGGTAAAAATTGCAAAAAGCGAGAATAAAGGAGTGGACAATCTAGAAAGTTAGATGACCCTCATAATTGCCTACCTTATGCAAAGTGGTTTTCCAGAAGATGTGAAAGAAGTAAGATTAAACAAGATGAGACTTACACTCTTGTAGATGATTAAATAAGAGGGGCCCCATCATCTCTTACCTTAAGTGCTTGGACCTTTATAGGTATATAGTAAGAGAGACACATGAAGGAATACATGATAACTATTCTAAAAGAAAGGTTAGTGGGGAAAATTTTGAGATAACGATATTTCTAGCCTACCATGATGACGGATGCACAAGAGCTAGTCCAGTGCTACCGTGTTAAGAGCATATGAATTTACTACATCCACTTGTGGTACTTCCATAACCGCTAAAGATATGTCTATTTGCACAACTAGGTATGGATCATTCTTGAAGTAATAGCTAAAGAATGTTTTCAATAGTGCAGTAGATTACATCAATGAGTGAGTGAAAGAAGAGCTACTAGCTAAGAACAATGAGAACGAGGTGAACTTTCTCCACAAGAATATCATTTGTAGATTCGGAGTCCCCAAATTGATTATAATAGACAATGGCCCAATTCTAAGATACAAAGCTTAAGAAGTGGTGCCAAGATCTATTAATCAAATAATTCTTTATACTTATCATCAATCCACATGCCAATGAATAAGTAGAAATGATAAGCAACCAATCTTCCAAGACTTGAAGATGGGATTGGGAAAGATGGAAGAAGTATAGGTTACAAGCTCTCAGGAGCACTATAGGCCTATCCAACTATGCCTCAAATTACTACCCTAGGGTACTTTTCAACCTAATATACAACATTAGGGAAGTAGTCCCAGCAGAAGTTATTGAAGCAACTTAGAGAATAAAAAATGCTAGCTGGATCTGAACAACAAAGGTCTAAGATAAAACCTAGACTTAGTGTAGAGTTGTCAAAGAAAATGGCTAGGAGAGCTAAGATGTACAAAACTAGGATGTCAAAGACATATACTTGTAAATGAAGCATACAAACTTACAGATAGGAGACCTAATCATAAGGAAGGCAGAAATGTCTAATCTAATGGGAAATGTAGATGCTAAAGTGGATGGACCTTACAAGGTCGTAAAATCTACAAGTTGGATAGCCCAAATGAGAAATCAGTGCTACATACATAGAGAATCAAAAATTGAAAATATTTTTATGCATAATCCTAAGACTTGTAAAAAGTTTTGCACTATCTCATTTCAAATGTTGATTGTACTTTGCTCACTAACTATGTAAATTAATAAAATAAACTTACTTTATCTAGTCTAAATGATAACCTTGAAACTCCTACGGACCGTAGATGTCAAAGAGATCTTTTGATGCTAAGTTATGACTAACTTTAATTCCTGTGCTACCACAATAAAGGCAATAACATTCCTTCATCGTGGATGCCAAAGAGAGAGACTGGGTGATGACTAGCCTCAAGTCCTATGCTACCATAATAGAGGCCATAACACTCACTTATTATGGATGCTAAAGGGACCTTAGGAGGTTGGTGATGGTCAACTGGACAAGCTATGTGGAAGATACCAATATATTTAACCTTTTTCTTTAAACGGTAAGAACTAAAAGAATTTTTGGCATACACTCTTAAAATAGATAGAAACATATAAGAGAAAACAACTTCCTAAATGTTTAAAAAAGAAGAAAAAAATAAGTCAAAGGAAGGGAAAAAAAAGGAAGAAAAACTAAGTCCCTACTAGGTGCTAGAAGGCTCCATTAGGATTAATACATAAACCTCTTTGAATTTTTCTATAGGAGAATCTCTATCCATTGCCTAAGTGAAATCACAACCAAGATGATTCTCTTCCTCAAGCTTTAGCATAAGACGATTTAGCCTTATGGAATCCTCTATAGGAAAATAATGAGATTTATGCTAGATGCAAGGAAAATTTCATATAGCTTGGTAATAAATGATGCTGGTGCAACCTAGGCCAGCCTCTTCAAAGATGGTAAATAATTGGAACTCCTCTATTACAACCTTGACTAGAAATAATGTTTCCCTATCTTAGACTGAAGGAACTTCACCATGCTAGCATCTATGTAATCATACTTCCTCTATGGAGATCCAAAGATATGCATTAATGACCACATAGCCCAACCTTGCTTTGCTACATCCTCAACTCCCCCTTCTTTTGGTTATTTTTGTAATGCTCTACATTTGTCACCTAACATTATGGAGTGATGCTTCCTTTCATAAGACTCCACACTTTCAATTCTTAAGGAAGAAACTTTAGCTCCTCTAAACTGGTGAGAAATTCATAAGCTATCTCATTAAATAAATCCAAACTCAAAGCCTTACCATAATTAAAGAAATTAGAGATCTTCTCAAAAAACCCTAAAACTACCTCTATCACATTTGTTGAGACCTTTTGAGTCCACATGATGGCCTTCAGAATATGCTAGCACCGAGTAAGAGGCAAAGACTCCCAAGCGAACAAAGAGATTTTGGTAAGGAAACCGATTAAGGCACATGACCTCTATTAAGTGGTGATGCACATATTTGCTGAGTTGTTGAGATTTCCCATTTTGACCTAGCAATGAGCCATTAGTTTTACCATCCAATTGAAGCAATTAACTTCAACTTAGCAGTAAAGCATGTGACTCTCTGCCAAGCCGACAGCTGTGCAATGCCCTAGTTGTGCCATCACCACTAAGTTGAATGTAGTGGCCTCCAGTGAATTTGATGCTCAAATCAGCCCCCTAGTCTTTCTTTCTCTATCATGCAATGTACTTTCACCACATGGCATATTTAATGCATTATCACTACAGATCTGAACAAAATTTACGAAAAAGAAAAGTGATGAAGGAATTTGCTGAGGATGAAGGAGAAGGGTTTTATCTCAACACAGCATGCTCCGTTGCTTAAAAGCAACTCAATAATACCCTACAATGTTTTCAACAAAGAAGGAAAGTTTGTAACCTAATGAAAATTGCTTGACTAAATTCTCTTGGGAGCAGGGTTGTATAATATGTCCAACCAAAGGCTCATTTAGTTTCTTTTATGTAATTCATGGTCCACGAGGATAAAATGAATAGGAAGTTGAGCCTTAACCCATAAAAGTCCACATAAGAACGTGGACCCTAATGTAGAGGATCAAGGTGTCCTTCCTAATTTTCTATAAATAGCCTCTCTTATCATTCAATTCATCTAATATATTTGGACAAGAGAAAAAAATCCACTCTTACACTTTATCATACGTGTTCTCTATTTTTTGTTTGTTGCATTGAATGTAAATAGAATCTCAAACAATTAATAAAACTCTTGAGGATCCATGTCAAGTTCCTAATCTCCTAGTAATTGTTTAATGAAATGTATATATGAGCTAATGGATTTTTATCATGAAATCGTGATCAACTGTTAGAATCTACATTAAGCGAGGCAATCATAACTTTAAGATAATGACAATTGTCAGCAGTGAGCATTGGTCCAATATCCTATTTCTCAATTTTCTATGTGTTTGATTAATTTTTCAAGATTATGATACACATTATTAACATAATTTTAATATTTTATATTATATAAACACAAATTACAAAACTAAAGTCATGAATAACTTCTACTTTTCAAAAATAATTTAAGTATATGATTGCACCAATTTCAACTAGTCCTTACATACAAAACTCATTAGTTCTATAAAACTTCAAGTACTTGTAAGGAAAAAGAAGGGAAGCAAAGTCACAGAATTATAAGGATACAAAGTCACAGTATATATATACCTCTGGCAAGCTTGCAATGTTTGAAGTGCAATCATTTTTTTTTCTTCTTTTTTTTTAGTAATCCCACTTGTATCTGGACACAATATTTGATATTGATCTTGTTAACCCCTTGATGATTTACACTATTTTGATTATGGCAAAATTACCTCTCTAAATTATGTGCTAATAGCATACAATTAAACTATGAATATCTTTCCATACAATTTGCTAGAATTTGTCTATGCAGTAGAATATACTTTCTATAATTAAAAGATCTCCTAAAGATTCTAGCTTATTTCTCATCTATATGATTTAAGAAAGCAATTAATTTTGCTTTACTCATTGATATATCCGCAATATATGGTACTGATGCATGCTTACCATAATACGTTGTTTCCTTATTTAATTTCAATGGACACTTATCTAATTAAGGATTCCTAGCCATTGGATATAAGCATATAAATAAGAAAATATTTAGCATTGTTAAAAAAGAACACCAAGTCTGAAAAAGAACTTTGTTAAGTGTCTTGAGGAGTTATGTGATACTCTCGTACACATTTCATGCTCAACTGTTGCTAATTCCTTGCTATACATGTGTTTTTGAGGGACCTTTTGGTGAAAAAGGTCAAGGGGAGCTTGCCTTCGATGGACCTTGGGAAGATTAGGACAAGATAATTTACATCTCAAAAGACCTAGTAGTAAAGAGGGATGGAGTCATACCAGCTCTCGAGAGATCCCACGAAAAAAACAAATCAGCGTTTAGTTACTCTAAGGATCTCTAGGTGAAAAATCAATAGAGTGATATTGTCAAGAATCTTCTACAGTGTTCTAGGTTCTAGTTTGGAATGAGAGTCTAAAGCTTGTTATACAGAGTGGTAGGAACTCGTGCATTTGTCCACAGAAGTTGTGCAAGTGAATCTAGCAGAAGTTTCCCCAGATTTGTTCACAAAGCAGCTGGTTTCACAGTACTCTAGAATATGCCTTATCCCATATGGGATTTTGGTTTAGCTCTTTGTGAAGAGCTGGTCTTTACCCTGCTATGGTGTTTCTGATCATTTACTTTTATTCTATAAACTTTTTATCCTTAACTGTAAAACATTTTAATATTTTTAATTGATTCGATAGGTTCAAAATCCTAAGTGAAAACTTAGGTAGAGGAGTATGCTTACTGAACCTCTATAGATATTAATGTCATGTTATTTCTATTTTACTATTTTATTTATCACTGGTCTGACTGGTACTTACAAATTTCAGTCAGTAATTAACACTATTTTCTACAAAAGACTTAAATTATTTTGCAAGGCCAAAAGCATTTTAAGTAATAAATTTATATTGCATTAAAATTTCTTAAGCCTAATTCACCCCCTGTTAAGCTTATAATCACTCTCAATTGGCATTAGAGCATTGGTTCTGTATATTATGGTGTAACTACCAAAGTAAAAGATCTTATGGCCATTAACATTTTTGATGTCTTTGCAGAAGGATAATCGCACAACTAATCTCCATTGTTTGATGATTCCAACTATGCTACATGGAAAAACTAGATATAAGATTTCATAATTGCCCTTGATTTTAATTTATGGGATGTGGTCAGTGAAGGGACGACGGTTCTAAGGAAATTAGTTGTTAGATAAATGGTCCAAGTAGCAACAAAAATTTACCAATGATGATAAAAAGGCCATCCCAATGAATGCAAGGGCCAAAAATATTCTATCATATGCTCTCATAAAAGAGGAATACAATCAAGCTAGTACATTTGTTACAATAAAGCAAATGTGAAAAATGTTGCAAGTAACCCACGAAGGTACCAATCAAGTTCGACAAGAGAGGATTACTATTCTCATTCACAAGTACAAAATGTTCCTGATAAAACCTGATGAGACCATAAATTAGATGTACTGTATTTCATAGAAATTATAAATCTTACGTTCACACTTGGTAGAACTATAAACAAGGATGAGCAAGTTCAAAAAATTCTTAGATCACTTCTCAAGGAATGGACACCAAAAGTTACTGCTATTTAGGAAGCTCGTGATCTTAGTAAAATGACCATGAGAGAACTGATTGGATCTCTCATATCCCATGAGATGATGCTACTAAATAAATATGAAGGTTCAGAAATGAAAGCCAAAAAGAATATTGCTTTTTAATATCTATTATGATTCTGATTCATAATTTCAAGAATATCTTGATGAGGACCAGGCTGAGGATGAAATCATTCTAATTTCTCGGAGATTAAAGAAATTGATGAACCTCAAAAAGAAATTTCGGAATGATAGATCAAAACTGAAAAGAACTAGTCTGGAAACTCAAAGTAACAAGCCACATCGCTGCTACAAATGTATTGAAATTGGACATAAAAAACTAGACTATCCCTAATTGAGGAAAAATGCAAAACAGGCCAAAGCTAAGGCAATGGCAACTACATGAGACGAATTTAATAGCGAACAATTTGACAATGAAGAGAAATGTTTCATGGTAAATTAAGTACAACTTTTTATATTTTGATTATGATTCCAATGATGAAATTAATATTGATGAGGATGTGCAAAAATTGTTTAAACTTTATGAAATTTGTGTCAAAATGCTTGCTGATGAAAATAATACTTTGCAAGATAAAATGGATTATTTGCAAGGAGAATTTGATAGAGCTCATAAAGACAAATTTGAAATGCAAATTGCTAAAGATAGAGATACTCTTGATGCTGAATGTAAAAAAAAAATGAATGATTGGTTCATTAAAGAAAATAACTTATTAAAGAAACAAATTGAGAATATGAGCCGTAAAATTAAAGGGAAAATAGCTATTGAAGAATGTTGCCATGCTAAGGATGATCTAGGTGAATGTTCCATAAATGTTAAGCAGCTACAAATGCCTATTCCACCTAGAAATAATAAAAAATTTAGAAACCAAATGAATCAAAAAAATACCAAACCATTTTCAATAACTTTTAGAATGAATTTCAAACTAATTCAAAAATCATGCTTTACTTGTGGTAGATTTGCTCATGTTAATTATAAATGTCCGATTGAGAAACGCATTGGTACCAAGTTTGTTTGGGTAAGAAAATTATCCGCTACTAACCATGAAGGACCTAACACAATTTGGGAACCTAAAACAAACTAATGTTTTGTAGGCTCATGCCAAGAAATATCTGTAGAAATAGAAGTGGTTCTGGGATAGTGAATGTTCCAAGCATATTACGGGGGATGCATCCATGTTCCTTAAACTTAACAATTGTCTTGCAAGAAATGTTCTCTCTGCAAACAACACAAAAAATACATAATCGATAATGGTACCATTGGTAAACAAACTTGTAGTACTATTGACAATGTATGGCTTATTGAGCCTTAAGCATAACCTACTTAGTATCAATCAACTATATGATGAAGGTTATGAGGCCAAATGCCATCTAACTCACTGTGTCAATAAATAAAATAAGAAAGTTGTTTTTACTGCTACTAAGGATGGAAATATTTATTGTATAACCCTTGATAATTTAACCTATCAAAATGTGAAGTGTGATCTTTCAAAGGGGTACCAAAGTTGAATTACTCCAAAGACATGATATAGATGCATGCCAAAAGAGAAAACAAATTCGAACATCCTTTAAACCAAAGAAAGAGGTCACAACTTCCAGGCCACTAGAACTTCTACATATTGATCTATTCGGGCTTATGAAAATGCTTCCCTTGAAAGTAAAAGATATGTGTTTGTCATAGTATATGATTATACTTGTTTTATGTGGGTTATATTCCTTGCTTACAAAATGAATACTCTGAGTGCTTTTATTTCATTCACTAATAAGCTTCAAAATGAAAAGGGTTATTTTATTAAGAAAATTCGAAGTGACCATGGAATCGAGTTTGATTAAATAAACTTTACTTTATTTTGCAAAGAACAAGGTTACATTCATGAATTTTCTTCTCCCAACAAAATGGGGTGGTTGAAAGGAAAATTTGAATTTTGCAAAAAAATGCTAGAACCATGCTTAATGAATACAATTTTCCAAAATTCTTTTGGGGTAAAGTTGTGAATACGACCTGTTATGTGTCAAATTGTGTTTTTTTAAGACCACTTTTGAGAAAAAGCCCATATTAATTGAGGCACGGTAAAGTTCTAAATATTTCTTATTTGTGGGTCATTGGTTGCAAACATTACATTCTCAATGATAGAGACTATTTGACAAAGTTTGATTCCAACGTTGATGAAGCTATCTTTGTTGGTTTCTTAATGCATAATAAATCCTATTATATGTTTAATAAGAGGAAAAAAAGGTTCAAGAATCCATACATGTTACGTTTGATAAGACTAACCCATTTTGTGCTAAGGAAACCTTGAGCAAGAAAATTGCAGGATTTGAAGAACTAGTTGGGATTTTGGACCTTTAACCATCTACTTCAAATTAAGAGGAACCAGAATCATTTGAAGAAATAAATCCCACTGTCGAACCTGATTCCAACGAATCAATAGAGAGGACTAAATAAAGAACCAAAAAGTTTAAACATGTTTCCTATCACCCTACCAACAGAACTAATAGAGATCCTAAAACTGAAATAACTACTAAATCCAAAGCTAGACAAGTTTCAAGATGAATCTAATTATGCCCTTGTTTTAATGATTGAACCTAAAGATGTCAAAGAGGCACTAAAAGATTCATTCTAGATTAAAGCAATAAAGGAAGAATTGACTCAATTTGAAAAGAATGGAGTCTAGAAGTTGGTAGAACAACTATTAGACCATGCAATCTTTCGTACCAAGTGGGTGTTCAAAAATAAACTAGATGAAATCGTTTAAGTTACCAAGAATAAAGCCAGACTGGTAACAAAATGCTACAGCCATCAAGAGGGCATTAACTACAATGAAAGATTTGCTCTAGTTGCAAGATTAAAATCTAGAATGCTTATTGCCTTTAAATCTCATAAAAAGTTTATGCTCTATCAAAGGGACATAAAAAGTGCTTTTCTAGATGGATTCATAAAAAAAGAAGTGTATGTTGAGTGACCCCCTAGTTTCAAAAATAAAAACTTTCCTCATCATGTTTTTAAATTGACAAAAACTTTATATGGACTAAAACAAGCCCCTGGGGCTTAGTATGATTGATTGAGTAATTTTATCATAAACAATAGTTTTTCTATTAGAATCTTAGATACCACATTGTACATTAAGCACCAAGAAGACGGTTCTCTTATTGTTCAAATTCATGTCAATGACATTATTTTTGGTGCTACTAATGATATGCTTTGTCAAGAGTTTGTCGAGAAAATAAAATAGGAATTTGAGATGAGCTTAATGGGAGAGCTCAACTTCTTTTTGGGACTTCAAGTGAAGTAACTCAAAAAGGGACATTTATCTCACAAGAAAAGTATACAATGGAACTTCTAAAGAAATTCGTAATGAGTGAATACAACCTTGCAACCACTCCCATAAGTATAAGTATCAATTGGAATTTGATATGGATGGTAAGAATGTAAACGAGAAAGTCTACATAGATATGATTGGTAGTTTACTTTATTTAACTAAAAGCCGTCCAGATATTATGTTCTCAACAAGCTTATGTGCTAGATTTCAGTTTGACTCAAAGGAATCCCATTTGAATGCTGTTAAAAGAATATTAAGATATCTTAAGAGAACACCTAACTATAGCTTATGGTATCCATATTCTAAATTTTTCAATTTCATAAGCTATTCTAATGTGGATTATGCTAATTGTAAGATAGATAAGAAAAGTACCAGTGGTGGTTGTCAACTGCTAGAAAATTGTCTGATTTTATGGTGCAGTAAAAAATAGAATGTAGTTGCATTGAGGCAAAATATATGGCCTTGGAAAATTGTTGCACCCAAGTATTATGGATGAAATATATTCTAGAAGATTTTGGTATTAATGTGCCTCGTGTGCCTATTTTATGTGATAGTTCCAGTGCTATTAACATTTCAAAAAATACACTTTTATATTCACGGACAAAACATATTGAAATTAAGCACCATTTCTTGCATGATCATTTAAATAAAGGTAACATATCAATTGATTTTGTATCTACTAAAAATTAGCTTGCAGATATTTTTACTAAGGTATTAGAGGAAAGAAAATTCATTGATATAAGGAATAAATTAGGAATAAAATCAAATTTTGGTTTGGTAGGAGAAATAAACCATGATTAAACTTAGCAGTTAATCCTTCTTAAAAACCACACAATGATATGCTCAATTTTCCTTCCCCCATTACCATTTTTTATTTCTAAAACTCTTGGTCATTATGATAATTAACTGATACACTTTTCAAAAACACAATTTTCAAGTTTTTTTTTTTTATTTCTAATGGATCCATCGTCTTCTTTCTTATGCATAAAAACCCTCTTCTCATCTTTCTTCATTTTTCCAAGTTTTTGCAGTAGAAAATTCTTTTCTCGTCTTTTTCTTCCAATCTTTTCCAAAATGCCAAAGAGAGGATGCTCTCATTCTGCTGGACCTTCTTCCTCAAAGAAAAAGAAACCTTCTTTGTCCTCCTTTGAACCCATTTCTTTCAAAGTATTGAAAGCTCCTCTTCTACTAAAATGGTATAATGACTCTAGCTCTAATGATGAAAAATCATCCTCCTTTAATAAACTTAAGTTCGTAGGCTCTTAGGAACTTAGTATTAAGGGTACCCCTATGGGTTCTCCTGAAAAACCAAGTGGTTCAAATGAGGGTCTGTCAAGCCTTAAGTCCTATGTTCCAGTCAATCACAAAGAAGTTACCGACTAGAATTTTAGTAAGGTTTCCTCATCTCTTAAATTTCATTCCATAGAAATCGAAAAATGTTTTTGTCAAAAAAATTTTATCCGAAATTTGAATAGGGGAAGAGTAATTAATTTTGATTTTTTTTTTGCCAAAATCTTCTACCATTGATTTTGTGTGTAATTTGAAATGAGATAGTTTTATAAACTTGATGAAAGATCCTACCCATATTTGGTGAAGCTGTTTTATGCAAATTTCACCTTCATCAAATCTGACAATAATGTTTCCACTAAATCCTATATGTTTGGAAAATGGATTATGTTGTCTTCATCAAAATTAAATTTTATACTTGATCTTCTTTACGATGGTATTAAGTTTTTTAATTTTGGAGACTTGTCTGATGCTGATATTTCCTATGATGAAATTGCCAAAATGTTTTGGGGCGGTAACAACATGCTTTATCTGGTGGGGCTATTTTAAATAAGTTGAAGATTGAACATATTCTGTTTCATAAAATGCTCAGTTGTACTATTTTTTCTTCTTTGATATCTCGTGGTAGTCATTCTAATGACCTTAATTCCATGAGTCTCTATGTGATGGCAAAGGCTATTAAACAAGAACCTGTCAATATTGGTTTTACAATTCTAAAGTAAACGGTTTATTCCTTCTCTCATCAAGTCAAAAATCTTCCTTACTCCATGATTCTTTCTCATATTTTTAAGCGTGAGGGAGTTTTCTTACCGGATGCGTAGATTGATGGAAAGCATCACTATAAAATTTTAGATCTTGGTAGCCTTAGAAAAATGAAGATTCGGTATATTGAGGATGATGGATGGTTTAGGGGAAGTTGGTAGAACTCCTAGCAATATCAAGCTTTGTCCTTGTAAATCCAAAATTCTAGGGACTGTTAGCTCAGAATCTTAAGAATCCATTCCTATTCACCTTACTCTTATTATAACACCAAAAAGGGTTGAAGGGAAAGTTGATAAGCTACTTGAAGATAAGATGGAATATCTTAGTAAAGTTGTGGAGGCTTTTGCAGAGCATTTGGAAACCTTTGTTGATTCCATGGATTACAAGCTTGAGCGTCTTCTTCGCAAATTTAGTCGCACTTGTGCTAGTGTTATTCAACTAAAGGAGAAAGCTTGAGCTTATCTAAACGCTTCCTAGGCCCCTTTTGATGATGAAGGGGGAGATTATTTGAAAATCTGATGAAAAACTTTAAGCTTCTGCTGGAACTTATTTATCTACATGTTGGAACTCACTTACTTGACTATTAGCACTTATCTTTATTACTTTTTATTAGGCCTATAAATTCCTAGCATTTTGGATGATTTTTTGATAATTAGGCCTATTATATGAATGAATACTTTTTATTATCTGGTATCTATTGGTATTTATTATTTCTCTAGTTTCTTAAGCACATAAACAGTGGGAGCACAAGCTAGCAAAATTGAGCACATAAACAAGGGGAGTTTGGGTGATATCACTTCTCTCTATTCGAATGTTGTCATCATAAAAAAGGGGTAGGTTATTAAACCCTTGATGATTTACATTGTTTTGATTATGACAATTACATCCCTAAATTATGTGCTAATAGCATGCAATTAAACAATGAATATCTTTTCATACTATCTGCTGGAATTTGTCTATACATTGGAATTTATTTTCCTTAATTAAAAGATATCCTAAAGATTCTAGCTTGTTTCTCGTTTCTATGATTTAGGAAAAAAATTATTCTTGCTTTACTCATTGATATATCCCCAATTTATGGTACTAATGCATGCTTACTGTAATACATTATTTTCTTATTTAATTCCAATGGATATTTATCTAATTAAGGATTCTTAATCATTGGACATAAGCATATAAATAAGAAATTATGTAGCATTGTTAAAAAGGATCACCAAGTTAGCAAAAGTACTTTGTTAAGTGACTTGAGAAGTTATGTGATACTCCTATACACATTTTGTGCTTAAGTGTTGCTAATCCCTACTCTATGTATGTTTTCAAGGGACCTTGTGGTGAAGAAAATCAGGGGGAGCTTGCCTTTGACGAACCTTAGAGAGATGAGGACAAAGTGGTTTGTGTCTCGAATGACCTAGTGGTGAAAAGGTACGGGAGTCATACTGGCTCTCAAAGGACCCCGTGAAGAGAACAAACCGGCACTTGGTTGCTCTAAGAACCTGTAGGTGAAGAAACTAGTAGAGCGATACTATTTGGAATTTTCTACGATGTTCTAGGTTCTAGTCTGGAAGAAAGGTCTAGATTTTGTTGTACAAAATGGTAGAACTCATGCATTAGTCCACAAAAGTTGTGCAAGTGAATCTAGCAAAAGTTCCTCATGGCTTATTCACAAAGTAGCTAGTTTTGCAGTGCTTTGGAATGTGCCTTATCCAATATGGGATTCCGATTTAGCTCTTTGCAAAGAGTTGGTTTTCTCCTGCTAGGGTATTTTTGATCCTTTACTTTTATTCTATCAAATTTTTGTACCTAACTGTAAAACATCCTTATATTTTTAATTGATGTAACAGGTTCAAAATCGTAAGTGAAAACTTAGGAAGAGGAGTAGGCTTGCTGAATCTCTATAAATATCAATGTTATTTTACTTCTATTTTGTTGGTTTACTTATCATTGATCTAACTAGTCGTTTAACTGATACTTACAAATTCTAGTCAATAATTAAAACTACTTTTTTGCAAAAGACTTAAATCATTTTACAAGACTAGAAAAACATTTTGGATAATAAATTTTTGCTGCATTAAAATCCCTTAAATCTAATTCACCTTCCTCTTATACTTATAATCACTCTTAGATCTCTGGCATATATATATATATATATATATATATGTTAATATCACAATAGAATACAACATGTTTTAATTTACGTTTGGGATGTCACAAAATAAGGAATACTACTTTCTTATAAAAGATAGATGTCTACTCACCAAAGGTGAAATTAAAAACATAAAAAGAAAAAGACTACTCCCTTTATAAAATCAATTCATGGGCGCTTCGAGATAAGCATCGAAGCACATGCACCATGATTTGCCAGTATCTATCCATGCGGACCTTGAAGGTTTCACACTATAAGAAAACACTTTTTTATTAATGAAATTTATAATTAATAGGATTCAATTAATTTTTAATGAATTACTGACAAATTTTAAAAAATTAAAAATATGTGTTAGTTTATAGTAATATAAAAAACATTTTGATTGAATGATTTTGAACTAATCGCAATGAAGATCTCATTACAAAACTACTCTACGACACACTTTATTTTCGTCAAAAATTAATCCGTGACATATTTTATTAAATTCGTAATAGATTTTTTTGTGGGCAAAAAAGTGTTTTCGTGTAGTGCCTTTTGCAAAGCCTTTTTGTTGCCTGCAGTAAAAGGCAAGGATGTGTGCTTGAAAGGGGTAAAAATGAATAGGAGTACTAGTTCTTGCTTTACCAAAATTCTAAACAGATATTGAAGCCAAACATAAGGATTAATGTTGTTCCCTTTAAAGTTTACAACAAAAGTGGACGGTATTTTTTCTGGTAGGTCATTTGCCGCCCTGCGCTCTATTCGTGACCTAACAGGCGTGGGTTTGGTTGATCGCATCTATGATCTATCTCCACCGATCGACTTGCTATAAAAATATACTTGACCTTTCTTGTTATGTATGTTTTGACTACAATTGCTTTATTCTGATCACGCGGAAGTCCATTAGGTCAATATTGCCCTGGTCATGAATGCATATTAGGTTTAGTTGATTGCTGCTGCTGCAAATATACATAATAATATTTCTAATTGTAATTTTATGCTTAAATAAATCCTACTTAATTGAAGCTGCTGCTTTTGTGTTCTTTTGCATGTAAAAATGCATGTGTTGCACCAAACTTTGAGGAATCAAACAAATACATATATGTATGTGTGTATATGTACATATACATATATACATGTTTGCTGCCCAGATTAAAAAATTAATTTAATTGAGATCGTAAAATATGCTTTTGGGGTATAACGAGCGGAAGTGGTATAATTTTATCAGAGTTACGAGGGTTTTGACTGTCTGGTAATTTGCGCGATAAAATAATTATTTTATTAAAATTATTTTTGGCTAAATTAAAGATGATTCATAATTATGACGAAATTTTCTTCTTGTATTATAATTTGTCGGTTGATGCAGTGGTTACTTTTATATATTTCTAACGGTAGTTAATAATTGCCATTGAATGTACGCATTTAAAATTCTAGCTACCTCATCAAGTTAATTTATTATAAGAAAATAATTCTTTATCAATAAAAAATAAAAAATAAAAATGCTCATTTTTGTATTCCATAATTTATCTCTAGCACTTGATACACAATATTGTTTAATTGTGCATCACTTAATTTTCCTAGTTTATTTTAGGTGATATTTTTTCAATTTTTCACAAGCAAAACCAACCCTTTTCCTTACTTCAATGCTTTTATACTATGTTTTTAAATATTTTATTGTCCAGCTCGAAAAAAAATATACCCAAAATTATTCAAACCCACAATATAGAAGATGTCTTTAACACTTTCTTTGATTATCATTCACCTGATTATTATAATTTTTAATAATAATTATATTTATTTTGGTTTACTTCATGATATTGCTCTTTCATTTGGTGAATCATCTACAAAATAATGCATGTTGTATTTTTATTTTCCTTGATGAAGTTGAATATTTTTTTATCTTTTACTTGTTACTATAAAATTATTTACAATAACTGATTATATTTTTTGATGTTTGTGGCTATACATTATGGCGAACCAATTCCAATGTTTGCCCTATATCTAGAATTATTAAATGTTGAATACTTTTTCGAGGTAAAGACATTGGTTTAGTATTTATAGAAAAAAGAATAAAAATTTACAAAGAAGGAAGGAAATTTATAATTGTCTTGATTGTATGAACAACAAAAGAGTAGCCAAAATTACACACTAAATCAAATAATACCAATTCACTGTGGTAAATTTTTTTGTTATTTTGAATATTACATTTTTTTAATTATGTGAAAAACAAGTTTTTGTTCTTTATATAGTAGACTACAAAATTGGATGAATCCTCTAATAGCTGATCTAAAACATCATTGTTCATTATTTATAAATTGAACTCCATATTCTTTGAGTATTTTTCTGAAAAATCTTTTATGAATTATTAACTTAGTTTAACTTGAGAAAGGAGGATTGATCCATCACAAATTTAATAAAATCGATCACAAAATATGATTTTGTGACGAATTTATTTACAAATTTGTTGCCAGATATTTTGTTATTGATTAGTTCTCCAATGAAGATAAAGTGCACCGCAGAATTGATTTTATGATGGAATCATAGTAAAAATCATTTGATCATAATGTTAGATTTATGAAATTTGCAATGAAATCTGCATACCTGTCACAAATGTTATTATTAATATAAATATATATGTGTGTGTTTTTAATTTATTAATAATTCATAGAAAATTTATCACAACTATTTTTAATTATAATACAATCCTGTTCGTCATAAATTTTTTTATTAATGGAGGAGTATTTTCTTATAACTTGTTCCATGCAAACTACATGAATGATGTATAGTATTCTTAACTCTTACATTCATGCAGAACAATTAATTTAATTACGCACTTGGGGTGGAGTTTTTCTTCGAACCCATAACGTGGTCGTATGTTCACATTTACCAACGGGATAATTGATTGGTATAAATAATTTAAAGGAAAATTATGAAGCGATCTTCATTTGTACGTAGTTGTATTTTCTTTCTTTAATAATTAGCATATATCCAGCCACATATAATCAATTCATTTTTCGTTTAGTGATTACTATAGTCTTTATACTCTATAGTATAAACTTAAAAGTGGGCTTCCTGGTGCCATGTCATTCATATAAATTAACTAATATAATCAAACGTTCATAATTCAAGCTGCCATAAAATCTTAATTGGTAAAAAACCACGTTGTAGACTCTCCGATTAAACTCCCATTTGAATTACAGATAGGCAGAGGCAGAGGCGGCGGCGGCGGCAGCGGCAGCTCCAGCTCCAGCTCGCAGACAGATAAAATGAAAGAAAATAAACAAATAAAAAGGGGCAATTCCCTTGAGAGTCCCGAATTTATCTCAAGATGTGGTACAAAATGCAACAATTAAAGAGATGAGTCTCCTGGAGAAAGAAAGGATTGAACACCAAATACTAGAAACAGAACTCCAGCTAGCAGTGTCACCTGCAAGTTAGCAGAACCAGATGCATCAAAAACGACGTCCGATTACTGGATTGAAATTTCAACCTGTGGATATGCGTCGAAAGGAAACCATATATAAAAATTAATTACCAGCCTCTCTGATATTCGTGATGCCAAGCTCTTTCCTCCAATAACAGCAGCAACAGTGCATATTGCTTGGCCCCTGAGAAGGAAAACCGAGAAAGACGATCATCGACTTCCATCCCTGAAAATTCTTGGTTTTATTTGAATTAATGCTGCACTTGTGATATATAGACATTGCGCACAAGAAAAATGCCACAATAATGCATGTGAAGTAGAAGTGATTAATTAATCACAGTCTAGGACAAGAGTTGCCAATGGACATAATCTAGGATAGGATAAAATACACAAACCTCCAATAGTTTATACCTCAAAATGGCACATATAGGTTGTAACTAGCAGAGAAGAGAAAGAATGAGTTCAAGAAAATTTCAAGTCATTTAAATTAGGTTTGTGACACAATGTATGAGTCAGATTCATAAGAAGAACTCACAGAATTCCACCAAGAATTACTCCTACAGTATCCTCATCCGCTGCAAGACCAACTGTAGCTAGCTAAAGAAGGGTAGAACTTGAGTAAGAGATCATTTTTACAATTAACATGCAAGATTAATGCAGAGATATTTAGTGAGTGCAAAGTTTCTCAATTAGATTATGCTTACCTGACTCTTATCACCCCATTCGCCAAAAAATGTAACAGAAAATGCCTGAAGAGTAAAGAGTGAATAGCGAAAAGCAATCAGTCTGTCTAAAAGAGTAATCTAGTCTCTAGCCTTTTAGCACTTGGATGGATTCACGAGTCATAAGAAGCAAACCTTAAGAAAAACCGGTGAAAAAAATTTCCTAAGAAATGGCCTTTTCTGCTTTTTCACATCATCCTCAGCCTGGAAACACTCGATATCTTTAGCCTTATTAATTGAATGTATGCTAAAGACAAGATTGCATATTAAAGTTGCTTGATCAAAAGATTGGTGTAGTGATTTAAAGCTTCAACTTGGGAAAAGCCTGAGTATGGTAACTTGTAAGTTGTTTGTAACAATACTTTTTAAGACTGTATTATGGTATGGATTATGTAGCATAATGTGGCTTCAGAGAACTACTTTTAGGTTTGTCTTTTGTTTTAAACTACAGAGACAGAGTTACACTTCACCTTGTCACTACCCTTGTCTTTTCCGGCACTGGACTTTGAAGCGCCAGAATCATCCTACTCCGTTGAAAAATAATAATGTTTAATCAGAAAATCTAACTATTTTTCGAATCCATAAGCATAGAGACACTTTATTAACTCATTCAACTTACCAACTCCTTTTCAACTTGGGCTAGTTCTTCATTGTCGCTTCAAAAGGGAAAGAAAAGAACATTTTGTATGAGAATCTTGAAGGATTATACACGTATTGTACATTTAAAAAAACTCGTATTAAAATATATTTATTACTTGTTATTTTTTGAATTATTGGAAGTCCAAAAAGCTAGAGGAGCTTATAAATTAGGTGAAGATATTTGAGAAGGGAAACTAGAGAGGAGAAGGGAGTAACTCATCGTCTTCATTGTATGCATCCCATAGGTGCCAAACTCCAAACACAAAGAACAGAAGGGTCGTTATATTGTGCGCCAATTTCCGCGAAATCTATCAGCAATTTCCAAATTCAAGTGACCAAGAAAGAAAAGAATCAGTTATTTTAATAACATGAATGAATCAAAAATATATATCTGTCTTTATAAAGAAAGAAACAGACATTCTTTGGTGCTGTAAAACTGTTTGACAAGAAAGAGCCATGTTTTCGGTTAAGAATTTCAAGATAAGATTTGGAATTTGGACAGTGATATTCATAATTCATGCAGGAATCTTACAAAATACAGAATGCCAATTATTTGCAGTCATCATTAATCGTTAATCATAAATTAAATTTACAGTTGCTAATTGCAAAGTTTGAGTGATTAATTGCTCACCAGATTAGGAGCAGCCCATCCAATAAGAGCAGAGAGAACAACCATTACCTACAACACATTTTACATTCACAATTGTAGTTCAAGATTTTGCTCTTTCAAACAAACTCATAACAAAAACTTCGGCATTTGCAGAACAAATCCAAAAGAAAAACACCTACAATGACAGAAAACAGGCAGCCAAAGAAAACACTTCTCCTCGGATGTCGCATTGCCAATATCTTGCAAAACAAAACGTAATATCAGAACAACACAAGAAAGTCTATAAGCTAAATCCGTTTTATTCTTTCTCTTACTGTTTAAAAAAGCCAAATGTTAAACTTGTATTAACAACATAAATCAGCCCTTAAAACAAATCGCATCAAACGTTTTGCCTCATTAAATTTTTCTGCTTGATAGAAAATCCCAAGTGATTTATCTGAAAAAGAATATGGAAGTCCTATTTTAAGCTTTACTTACAGCTGCAACGCAGAAGGTGCGGTCGCCAAACTCAGAAACCATTGTCATGACAAGAGACTTGGTAAAGCCCTGATCAATGACAACATATGCTTGAATCTTTTGTGCTTATATCATTATTTTCTTGCAAGATCACAGCAGAAAAGAGGATGTTTTTGGTGAAAGAAAATACCTTTTGTATTGGTAAACTCATATTTGTGAAGAGACAGGGCAAGTTTCCAAGGAAGCAAGGCAAGAGCCGGAGCAATTTGCAGATGGAGGTCAAATGGAGATGCTACGGATTCTTGATAAACAAAAACCACTCTTTCCAGTTTCCGGCTTAGTAAGTGACAATTTAACAAATAATCTGCCGCATTTTCCTTCTCCTCCTATGCCCAATGAAATTCTCTCTCTAGGTGTACTAATAGTGAGATATGCTCCATCAGTCTCTACGTAATTTAATATGCAAAAGGTGAACATGTCATTAATTGTTAGAAAAGATAATATATCTAGTTATTTAAATATTGATACGGGTACATAGATCTGATAGTCAATGTCTTGAATATTGATGTTTAAAATTGAATATGGAGAGCTATGATGGGGAGGTATGATTCGAAGGAGGCCACATCTCCCCAACTATGAGGGACTAATTGCAATTATTTACAGCCGAGTTTAGGCAAAACCGGGGGGAATCGGTTCAAGCCCATGGTTTGAACCCACTTTATTTTGAATTGGATTAGGTAGGGTTTAAAATAATTTAATTGTGTTTGGATTGGGTTAGATTTTAATAGATTGAATATGGGTTGAAATGCATTTCAAATGTAAATATGTTTAAAATGAGTTGAATGAGGTTTCTAAATAACTCAACTCAATTTTAACCCAAAAATCATCCTTCCGTTATTTCATTCTCCCAAGATCATATCGTACTTTATTTTTATTTCCATGACACTTTAAAAATGAAAAAAAAATAAATTAAAAATTTGATAAATTATATATCATCAATTAATTGTTTATCATTTCTCTACCTCATTTAATTTTAAAATATTAGTTTATTAACTTAATTCGAATAAATTAATCAAGTAACTTTTTACTTGAGATTATGATCTAAAAATTGATGATATTATTATTTGGTTTATAAACTCCAATTTTTTATAAAAAAATTTAGCCAGTTAATTTTATAACTCCTAGACTATTTTCAACTTTGAAATATGAAAATAAATAAAAAATATATTTTTCTTTTTTCTTTTTTTAATTTTTATGAATTACCAAAATATAAATATGTAAATACAATAAATTTATTGTGTAGTGGTAGCATGTGAGAGAATGGACTGCGACCGTCCATTTCATTTCATTTGCCTCCACATGAAGAAAGCCCCCGACTCTATTTTCATTTTCAATTATAATATTTTCAAATATTAAAAATTAACCATATTTCAATATTTTTTTGAGTATTTTATTAAAAATAATAATTTAGGTAGATATAAGAATTTAAATTTAAATGGTTTATATTTTTTATTCTTAAAAAGACATGTTTTTCAAGATACATGCATATTTTGATTGTTTTAAATTGGTAGTATTACTTTTATGTCGAATTGAATTTGAATTTGACCATTGTGATAAACAATAATAGACTAGATTGGAAAAATTAAAAATAAAATAAGTAGTATTTTTACAAATATTGACTAAATATAAAAAGTAAATAACAAAAAATAAATACGATTAGTATAGTAAATATCTTGTTGAGTACAATATAAACATTTTGTACTAAAAATTTAAAATATGTTAAATAGTTGTATTTTATTCATCAAGCAAGATTGTTATTATGTATTAAAAAATATATATAAATATTATAAAATAATAAGTTAATTATACATTTACATAATTTAATTTGATTTTACGTGATTAACAAGGATTTGATAATACGTCAAATAAAGATAAAAAGATTATAATTTAATAAAATAATATAACAATGTATTTAACAAAACGTTTACATTTTTTTCTTTTCTTTTTTTTTTTTTGTATTGAACTCGCTCAAATTCAACCAAATTCATTTTCAACCTATAAATATAAGTCCATTTTGACCCCAACCTATAATAGCTCAATCCATAACCAATTTAACCCACTCATTTGTCACCACCAAGCAAAACGCAGGGCGCACAGCAACTAATGTTCAAAATATAGGTAATGTTTGTATTTATTTTGGGGTGCTTTTGGTTTTGGGAGAATCTGTCCTTGAAGTGGGGTGGGAAAATGTATACAGAAAATTTTATTGGAGATGTTTTTTCATGTGCGCTTTTGTATGATTATTGGTGGCACATCAAGTTGTTGTATTATTATATGTTGTTTTTATAGTGATATAATAATTAAAAATATATATTAATATTAAAATAATAAATAAAAAATATAAATATATATTTTTTTATTGATGTAATGATTCAAAATGATAAAATTTCTTAATATTATTTTAGGATTAAAAAAATTGAATTTGTTTGTATTTTAAAAATACTTGAGAATGAAAACATTTTGAGAGAAGAAAACCAAACATTGCAAATCATTGTGCTTCGGATTTGACTCTCATATGATTGAATGGTTTTTATTTAATACAATGATATCAATTTTACACATAAAGCATAAGGTCAGAAATTTGAGCCTACCAAACTTGCAGCAAACATATAGAGTTAGAGTTTTGCATTATGGCCAAATTTGATTATTGAAATTGGCATAGCATCGACGCCAGTTGCATAGTGGTTGAAAAGTTGGTAACGTAAAAAGTCCCTATTAGCATGCAGAATGGGTATTTAAGCTAATTTTGTACATTGATGTGCAGGTCAGTATTTAGTTGAGTTGGGATCAGTAAATTCAAAGTCATTGGTTCTGCTTGGAGTTGCGTTGCGTATTCGGTATTTGGTATTTGTACACTGCCAACTTCTTCAATACTTCAAGTGCAGCACTCCAACAGCCTTGTCTCACCTTTCTGCTCTCCAATTTCAGATCAGCCAATGTGTCTAAAAATATTTACACGAAATATTACGTGCCAAAATGCATTTATCCATTTTTTACTTAATTATCATTAAATAAAGTTTTATAATTAAATATTATTTTTGTTTCATATTTTTTATGCATTTCATCTAATTATTATGTCATAATAATTTCTTTAATTATAGATTTTTTAAGTTTAAAATTAAATTAATTACATATCACTTCACCACAATCATATATCAATCATTATAAATACATACATACATCAATTAGCCACATATATCTACATATATGTATTGAATCTAAAAATACAATTTCACTCTATAAATCCAATAAAAGGAGTTAATGATTTGATATTTACGGTAAAATTTATCTAATGCAAAACAATTCTAAACAAGCAATTTTATTTTTTGTATTTTTTTAGAACAAAACCAAACAATGGAACAATTCTCCAAATTTAATTTTCAAAATATCTTTATTCAGAGTATCTTCCAAAACTTACCCAGAATGCAACCAAACGGAGCCAAACATTCAGACATGATTGATGCTCTGGATTGTAGATAGATAAAAGTTAAAACTACTCTTCCAGCTTCATTATTGATAAATCCAGCCACATTTTGGAGTGCTTTCTTGAGTGGATTAGTTTGAAAGTTGACGTCAGATGTCAGTTCTCTTTAAATCTAGCATTCCTTGGAGGGTTCAAATATTGTGTTCTGGCATAAACAAAGTACTATCATCAAGAATCAAGATAGATTTTACAAATATATAATTCGGACAGCTTCATCTTTCAAAATGTTTTACCTAAAATTTTCAACCAATTCCAGCCAATATCAAATTCTAGCACTTTAATATGAGAATAGTAAACATTGAGGCTTTTAGAGATTATGTCGGGTCGGATCAGAGAGGCCCCAGACGGTAATAGGTTGTGATCTAATCTGGACATCACCATTTCGAAGCTGGCTCATTGTTGCCCCATGCCATTGAAGTTCCATCATCCGGAAGAGGCATGTTGTCAACAGCAATCACACTTACAATATCAAGCCCTTGATCCCAATCTGGGGTGGAAATTTGTTTTGCTGTAAATGACACAAGCAATGTGTATGACAAATCTAAGCAACTGGAATCATATAAAAGACTGATCTAATATGAACTGAAGAATGCTTCAGTGGAAGGAAAGCAGCACAAAGTAAAAAGAATTTTGTTAAGACTTCAGCCCACAGGAACGTACATGTGTTGACTCCATATCCATTCAGGTCCTGCCCATGCGTGAACAACTGAGTTTGTGCTTCCTGCAGCTACTTATAGTGTGACAAAATCAGAATGTTAACTGTAAATATAAAGGTTGACAAGTCACTTCCTACCAGAGCATTCAAATTATAATGTCAAAAGGGATGGGGATGGGAGAATTCATCAACTGCTACTTTCTGGTTGATAATAAGGAGTCTAACCCCTTATGTTTTGCAATTGAGAGAAGGAACCAGAAGAACATTATTAATCAATGAGTGTATTATGCTTGAGACTAATCACACTTTGTAACTTCCAAAATCCATGAATAAACTCCCCTCAAGCTTATTTAACTAACCCCCATCCAACCGGAATGAAGTTTGAAGATGCCCAATATCCTTTTCATCATAATGTCAATTTTTGAAGTTGCATGATAACCTGATAAACTGAAGTTTTGGCGTGCATCTCTGTGGAATGACTAAATCTCTTCCAACAGGTTGCCATTTTTATGCCTAGGTTCTTCACCACACTGCCCACACTCATACCCACCTACAACTCAATCAATCTCATCCTTTAGAAGCTCCAAAAAGACTTCTAACAGCAGGTTGCCATTTGAATCACATTCTATAAGAGTTAACCTAAGATCACGTTTAAAATTTCCAGAAATCATCTAAAGAACATTCAGAACTCAAAAGTCATCCGCTCTACTGTGTACTTTCTTTTTCCTATTCTTTTGCCTCTCCAAACTAAGTAACATACTCTAACCCATAGGCTCTGCCTCAATCATCAACGACCTAGCATTCCAGCCATCAGGCGGCCTGAGATAAAAATCAATCCGATAAGTCAACAAAAAACGTGCCAGTACTTTATTATCCTATAGCTGGCTGAGCTCAAAGTTGGAAAGCCACATTAACAAAAGTACCTGAACAATTTTGACATTGGCAAGTGTTTTAACTGGGAATATTCTCAGTTTCAGTGTCCGATGCGTGCGCTTCAATTTCCCTTTTTGATTCCAACCCCACGTAAACAACGAGATCCACAAACAAACAATCAATCAAATGAAAATCAAACCCACAACTAAAGAAAGGAACGTCAACGCATACTATTCAAAACCCATAAAAATGTAATCAAGAATTCACCACCACCGCCGCCCTAGAAAATTTAGGTAAAAAAAACAAAGAATTACCAAGTCAATGGCAGAAAAACACAGAAATACCGGAAAAGTAGAAAAATATAAAAAGAAATTGAGGGATTTCGAAGAAACCTTTCCATCTTCCGAACTGGCAAGGGAATTTAAGCTGCTGGCGACAACAGAGCTGCTTTTGGTCGGAGAGGAGAGCAGCGATGAAGCAAAATCCTGCATAAACAGTTCCTATTCCTAACTGCCCGATCTTCTCACCGAAACCCTGCAAAACAGTGAAGCAGAGAATCAGAACACGGTAGAAAAAGAGAATGATATAGTTTGAGCCGGCAGGGGGGGAGATGTGATGACGGAGTAGACCAAGGAAGGTTCTGGATGCCGTGATAATACTGCCTTGTTGGGTTGATGCAAGTTCAAACTGTTTACTGTAACGTGATTGATTTGTGCTAATGGAATGTTTTGGGGGTTTAGGCTGTGATTTCAAGCTGAATGGAACTTGCGAAGAGTGCATAAACTTTTTGATTGACAATAGCAATCCATAGTATTAGATTTCCAGAGCAACATTATTTTTGGGTCGAAACCTCTTTCTCTTCTCTGACCTTTTTCTACAGGGATTGTAGTTAATTTTAGTTGCCAAACTTTTGAATTATCTTCTAATCGTGAACAACTTTTTGTGTTCTTGAACTAGAAAAAAGAGAGAAGCAAAACAAGGAGAAGTCGCCTGTTATGCTGAAGTAGACATTTTTCTTGAGTTTAACTTGAGTTCTGCCAAATTTTTACTTCTTCATTACTGGGCAGTTGAGAAAACATTGAATTAGCATCTAATACGACCCGCGGTGAAGATAGACCTTTTGATGTATTCTTCTTGTTCGTAAGTCAATTATGAAACTATGCAAGTATTTTAGATTTGATTTGGGCAAACTTAAATTGCTAGAAAATAGAAACTCAAAACTAAGAAAACAAATGATGTACAGAAGAAGCTCAACCTTCATCAGATGATATGCATCCTCCATGGATAGTTGACTTCATTCTGTTGGGTTACTGGGTAAAGAAAAAAAGCTTTTAATGACCAATGACAAGCAGAAGCCATAGCAATGACCAAAGGCAAAGATATAAGGAGGCAACCATATGCCTGGAATTGAGGCACACTTTTTACATGTTTGTTGAAGATATAGCCACATCAATTAAACACAGAGAAAACTCACATCATGTAACATGGACAGAACCATCTACATAATTTACGTAGTTATTATTACAAAATATCCAGCAGAAAGACAAAGTGTGAATGGAAACTCAATCGAGCATTCTAATCAGTTTCAGGCCCAATCTTTCCCTTGTCCATAGGATGTTTAACTGCAGCCACAGTAGAAATGATAACTTTCTCGCCTGTCTCAATAATCTTCTTCCCCATCATTGTGGACGCATGTTTCCTTGGCTTGGGGATGACAGTCGCCTTCCCTTTTCGGTTTGCCCCATTGCTACAAGATTCTCCCTTAGAATCCATTTTGGCTCTCCCCGATCCTCTCTGTTGTGTCTCTTCTTCTTTTGTGCTTGTTGGTGTCCCAATAAGGAAGGGATGGAGGATTATTTATAATGTAGAGAGCTAAGGTTTCGAGGAAGAAGTCATTTTTTGGATGAAAATTTCTCCTAGTGTGGGAATGGAGATACGAGTTTGAACAAAGGAATTGCATTTGTGTGGCAGTGTGTGGCTTTGTGGGTGTGAGGGACTGACCATCAGCATAGAAATTTAATTGGTATTGCATTTTATCAAACACTGGGTGTGCATGCGTGTGCATGGGTGTGTTCTTACGTTAACGACCTTTGTGTGTGGGTGTGTGTGGAGATGTGTGGGAGGGAGAGATGTTCTGAATATACAAATTGCTTAATCGATATTTGGCATGTAGGGCAGGCTATGGAATACTGTGTGTGTGTGTGTTGTGCCACAGGCAAAGTTGAAACCTTTGTAAAGCAAGGGTGTACTTCTGCGCTGTTGCCTCGTTTCTAAAGTATACTTTCCTGTACTGTTGCTCTTCTAAACTTCTTTTGTGTGTGTGTGTGTGTGTGACTTCTTCGTAATTTTGCACATCCCAAAGAAAGGAATGTTTGGTTATGTTTTAGTGTTGTTTATGATATGTGTTTTGAGGAATTGAATTTTGAGAACATATGTTTGGGAATGTAATAAATATTTGTTTATATTTTAAAAAAATAAGTTGGAAATATTTTAGAGAGTTCGATATGTTTTTATATGTTTAGAGAGGAAGCATTTTTTATTATAGTAATCAAATTAGTGCTTTTTTGTTTAGTATTTTGAATAAAAATAAAATTAAGTAGTATATTTTATTGTAATAATAATAAAATATATGATATATATATATATATGTATATTGGGAGTTTTTGAGGACAAGAATGATAGAAGAGAATATTTAAAAAAAATTAATCTTGATATATTGGAGAAAAATAAATGCATATGTGGCTACATTTTGCCAAAATAATTTTATTTTGGCAAAACATAACCAAACACTTCCTAAGATTTTTTAGGTCCTAACTCTTGACTTCTGAGTTTCATCTGTTATTATGTATGTCTTTGTGTTGCTACAAGTGATACTTTGTTTTCGCAAATAATTGAAAGAAAAATTAAAATAACTATTGTTTAAAATTAAATACTTTAATTATTTTTTAGTTTGTTTAAATCCTTTATTTAACATCTCCCATATTGTGCCCTCGTATTTTTTATTTTATTTTCTATAATAATTCTAGTTTCATTCAAATTATTTATGAGTGTCATATTGTACAATAAATTAATAAAATATGTCAGAAATTTTATATTAATAATTTTCTATTTATGTTATAATATCTCGCCCAATTAATCAATATCTATGTTCTAATAATACTAAGAACAAGATAATATTATTCCTCACATTCTATGCTAAATTAATTTAAAAATGCATTACATAAGTAAATCAATCATAAGATTTATTAATAAACTCCCAAATAAATTGTCGATAGTACAACCATGTCTCATTAAATATCTATGATTAAATTATTTATTTCTTTAATTAAATCAAATATCCGATTTATATGTGAAAAACATTGATTAATTAATTATTATTTTTACTTATGTTATAGTATATTGCCATATTAATCAAACTTTAAATTCTAATAATTTTTTAAATATTATATAATATTTTCTTATTTTATAATAATTCAAGTTTCACTCCAATTATTCACCAGTGTTGTATTATAAAACAAAAGAATAAAATATGTCAGAAATTTTATATTAATATTTTTCTATTCATGCTAATACTAATAATTCCAAAAATTAAATAATGTTATTTTCGTATTACATATTAAATGTAATTTAAAAATATATTAAGCTAGTACAGCATAAAATTCATTAATAAACTCTGCAAATAAATTTGCTGATAGTGAAATCATTTATTCATTTAATATCTATGATTAAATTGTTTTATTTTTATAGTTAGATTATCTACCCAATTCGAATATAGACATACGATTTATCAACTAGACAAAATATAACATCTTATTTCATTTATACTAATAATTTTTATTCATATTATTGTATCTTAATCCATCAATCAATCCTAAATTCAAGTAATTATAAAAATTAAATAATGTTATTTCCATATTTTATAATAATTTGAGTTTCTTTTGAATTATTAATTAGTATTAGATTACAATACAAAGAAAAATATACATCAGAAATTTTATATTAATATGTTTCTATTTTGTACTACACTACTTCACCTCGTAATCAATCTTTAAATTTTAAAAATTCTAAGACTTAAATATTATTACTTTTCATATTTTATGCTAATTACAATATAAAATGAATTACATGAGTAAATCATGACTTATTAATAAATTCTAAAAATAAATTTTGCCAGTAGTAAAAAACTATGTCTTCATTTATTATGGGGTTTAATTACTCAAATACACCTAAGGATTGGACTATTTACAAAAAAGAAAAAAATAAAAAATATTGTAAAATTACAAATACCCCTCGATTCTAATGATCAACTGCTAAGTTGGACAGATTATATAGAAGTACCAAAATAACACTAAGGGAACCAAAAATAAAAAATAAAAAATAAAAAACAAATAATGATATGATCATACAAGTCCCTCTATAAAAAGTCATATTAAAAAGTGTTATATATTTATATATATATATTTATATATATACACATATACATATAAATATAACATATATATAACTTAAATGTATATAAACATGCATATATATATATATATATATCACCATTTATTATTGTTGATTTCCCTTTATTATTAGTGAGGATTTATTGTTAGTGAGCTTGTATCTATTTATTAATAATAATAAATCCTCCGCCACATGGAACATATGGAATTAAGTTATTCCGCTAGTATAGGCGGAATTAAAAATGTGATATTATGATAAAATAATTTATTTTAACTCTAATTTTCTAATTATTAACAGAAGGTTGTAGCCTATTAATTTGGAATGGCTTCAACATGCATATGATTAAATTTTGGATTACTAAAATAGTGGGAGTTGTTTATATATTTATTTCATATGTTATTTGATGCAGCACACCTCGTGCCGAGCTATGACCATGCCAAGCTGTCGAGAACAGTTGACGATATAGGCTGTCGAGAATAGTTGATGATGTAGTTGAGTTTGAGCCAATAGAGATGTCGGACAGATATGATAATGGTCGAGAAAGTTGCTATCGAAAGAGGGCAAGTTAAGGTGTGGTAACGAGTGAGCACGTTACATTGAGCTAGCATTAGGAGAAAATACAAGAAGTCTGCCGAGTTGTGACCATGATGGAGCATTAAAATCCTTGTAACAATGGGAGAACTGATAGGACTCTTTATGAACAATACAAACAGGAAAAAAATTTTAGTGTTAGGATACATTGATGTAGAAGATATGGTGACGAGATTAGTGGGATATTATCATTATTGTTTAACTCATCTTATAAGTTGGTTGATGCACGTCTCAATACACTTCTGAACTAATCTTTGTATGCACTTGGTTTTGGATATCTTAAGACTATGCATCGGTCTTCAAAAATGAGTATGTCTCGTAAATGACGTGATATTTCAAGCATTGATCACGACATATATAGTTTTCTATAAAATCATTAAACTGTTTTGGGGTTCCCTATTGTTTCATAAATCCATATCTTACGAGAAAGTAATTGAATCTACTGAGGGTTTGTATCATTTTTAGATACTCATATCTTATAAGGAAATTGAATTTTCTTAAAATTTTACATTGATATAAAAATTTATATCTTACAAAAAAGTTGGAGAAATGATAATAAAGTAGCATATGTCTTAGGTATATTGTGATGCTATTTCTTACTAAACCACCGTACCTCTAAACCACCATATCCATATCCATATTCATATCCATGTTAGCAAAGTTACTAATATTTGTTATCATAAAACGTTTTGTGTCTATAAGGGGCATAATTATTGTCGTGATCCTTCACTAGTAGAACCGCTGGACTTGATCATTTTTCTTGAGATGTGTTATTTGTTCTGTTTTAAAAATGTGGCTACAAGAGGATTTTTAGTTGAGTCCAAGAATCATTTTCTTGAAACAACCTTTTGTTTTTAAACTTGAATTACAAGGAATATTTGCCCCAAGTGAAAGAATATTGAAATATTTAATTTCAAGCTAATTTCAAGCGGACCTCTATAAATTAAGCCTCTATATTTTTACTAAAACTAGCTAAATTAATATGATAGAAGAAATATTACACGTAAAGCCTATTTTGTTATTGATCCTAAGGGTTCTCGAACAGACTTGGTTTTGACAATTTGTATAAACTCAATCTCACAAAGCTCGTAACGGAAAGGTCGTAGGATTTCACCATATGTTGGCTAGATCTCATCTTCAATCTATACTTTAAAAAAATGTTTGTCCCATTAAAGGCTGGCAATGTTGGCGGAGGACGGAGGGGAAGATCTTGCCAAGGCTGCTCGTGCAAACATCACATCAATTATTAATTTAATGTGAAAGATATGCGAAACTAAATTATTTATGATAATCTAAATTTCATATTATAGAGTTCTTGTGCATAGAAATATTTTGCTAAGAGCTACAATCATAATTCACGCAGGAAGCTTACAAAATACAGGAGGACAATTCGTCCCAGATGATGGAGCAATCGAGTGGCTAATTGGTTACTAGACTAGGAGCCGCCTGGCCCGTCCAACAAGAGCGTAGAGAACCATTACCAATGAATGAGCTTATAAGCTCCTTCAAATATCTTATAAAATGTTTAAGAATTTATAAAATGATAAAAAATATTTAATAAATTTTTTTTAAAAAAAACACTCATAAAACCATATAATAAGACGTTATGATCTTATAAGCTCTTTTTAAAAAAAACAAAACAAGAAAACCCCAGCGTAATTTTTAAGATCTTAACAACCTCCCTCATTTTTAACTATTTTAATTACAAAATTGCGATTACGAATATCTTATAAAATCTAAAATTTTATTTTATTTAAGTACTTTAACAACTTATTTTAAAAATATGATCTAACATCTTATAAGTTTCAAAAATATCTTAAAAAATATAAAAACTTTTAAATAAATTTAGCCAAACACCTTCTTAGTCGAGTTGAGTGGAGGTCAAATGTGCTACTCTAGATTCTAGATAGGTAAAACCACTTTTCCAGCTTCGTGATTTATAATCCAGCCACATTTTGTGCCTTTTTGAGTGAATAGTTCGAAAGTTGATGACAGATATCAGTTCTCTTTAAATCTAGCATTCATTGGAGGATTCAAATATTGTGTGCTTGCATAAATAAAATACTATCATCAAGTAATATTTTACAAATATATAATTCGAACAGCTTCATGTTTCAAAATGTTTTGCTTAAAATTTTCAACCAACTTCGTGTTCCTCCTAGTTTTACTTCTGATATAAGCTCTACCAAACTCTAAGCACTTTAATATGAGAATGGCAAACATTTCATTAAATGGTTGAAAAGCTCAACCTAAGGTACGTAATATGTTTGTCAATGTGTTGATTATTATTTATTAATGTTTAAAATTGAATAGATGAGAGCTATGATAGGGAGCTATCAAACTCATCTTTCTTTTGTATCCCAATCGTTCATGCTCTCCTTGCACAAACTGCCATTACAGAAAAGCATAATATAACGTACAAATGTACAGAAGTTGAGCAAAGATGATAAGAACCATATCAAGTACCTCCCCATCATCGGTGATGCGGCAGAATGCCATCCCTGCAGCAATATCAATCTTCACAACATCTTATCTAAAGGTTAAATAAAACCCAAGGATAAAAGTGTTTCTGGGTAGATAGAATTTACTTTGTCCCAGCACTTACCTTGCTATAAGATGACAATAAACAAAGACAAGTCTTTCTGAATTTATATGAAACATCTGACAGATTAAAACATCTTAAAGGATTTTGACCCATTTAACTGCCTCATCAACTTGTTGGACCATTGACATAGTAATAAGCGGATAAGATAATTTCTATTTTGTTCTAGAAGGCACCCACTTTTGCCAAATAGCACGGTTTATACATCTATCCTTTACACTGCATCCTCAATACCATCTTAGATGCCATGCGGCTAAATGTCCCAATCACAATAACAGTTAATGCTTATCATTCCTAGACACTTAATGTTAGTTCAAGCTTTGCAAAATGAAAATTTTATATGGTTTGTGTTTCCTGAGACAAGACATACATGCAAACAAAACATTTAACAAAGATAAGAACATCAGAAAGAATAGTGCACCTGCTAATAAAAGGATTAACACCACTAGGAGATAAATGAAGTTTTTTGGAACTAAGCCCATATTTTTCAACGGAAAAATTAATATGCTCGTGAGATACTATGACATCATTAAGGACATTAAGGCTTTCAGAGATTATGTCGGGTCAGATCAGAGGGGCCCCAGACAGTAACAGGTTGTGATCTAATCTGGATGTCACCACTTTGAACCTGGTTCATTGCTGCCCCATGCCATCGAAGCTCCATCATCCAGAAGAGGCATGTTGTCAACAGCAATTGCCCTTACACTATCAAACCCTTGATCTGAAACTGGAGTGGAAATTTGTTTCGCTGTAAATGATACAAGCAATGGATATGACAAATCTAAGCAACTGGAATCAGCTACGAAAGATCAATCCAATATGAACTGAAGAATGCTTCAGTGGAAGGAAAGTAGCACAAAGTAAAAAGAATTTTGTTAGACTTCAGTCCACAGTAACGCACATGCCTCCAGGAGCACGGTTGACCCAATATCCATACAGGTCTTTCCCATGCGTGGACAACTGAGTTTGAGCCTCCTGTAGCTACTTGTACTGTGACAAAGTTAGAATGTTAACTGTAAATATGAAGCTTGACAAGTCACTTGCTACCCCAGAGCATTCAAATTATAATATCAAAAGGGATGGGAATGGGAGAACTTATCAAATGCTACTTTCTGGTTGATAAGGAGTCCAAACCCTTTATGTTTTGCGACTGCGAGAAGGAACAAGAACTTCATTATTAATCAATGAGTGTCTAGTGTCATTTCAGTTATGCTTGAGACTCAATAAACTTCTTGTAACTTCCAAAATCCATGAATGTTTACTCTCCTCAAGCTTATTTAACTAACCCCATCCAATGGGAATCAAGTTTGAAGATGCCCTATATCCCTTTCATCATAACATCAATTTTTCAAGTTGAATGATAACCTGACAAACTGAAAGTTTTGGCGTGCATCTCTGTGGAATGACTACATCTCTCCCAACAGCCATCTTTATGCTTAGGTTCTTCACCACACTACCTGCACTGATTCCCACCTACAACTCAATCAAGCTCATCCTTTAGAAGCATAAAAAACATTATATCAGCAGGCTGACATTTGAAAATGAAAATCAAACCCACAATTAAAGAAAGGAAAGTCAACGTAAACTACTGCAAAACCCATAAAAATGAAATCCAGAATCACGCACCACCACCTCTCCAGAAAATTTAAAAAAGTACCATATTAATAGCAGAAAAAGGGTAGAAAAGTATAAAAGAAATTGAGGGTGTTTCGAAGAAACCTTGCCTTCTTCCGAAATGGCAAGGGAATTTAAGCTGCCGGCGACAACAGAGCTGCTTTTGTCGGAGCGGAGAGCAGTGATGGCGCAAAATACTGCAAAACAGTTTCCTATTCCTAACTGCCCGATCTTCTTCCCGGCACCCTGCAAAAAAGTGAAGCAGAGAGTCAGAACACGGTAGAAAAAGAGACTGTGTAGTTTGTGCCCGTGTGGGTGGGTGTTGGGGGGCGGAGGGCGGCGGGGTTGCTGATGACGGAGGA
>JACGDI010005629.1:308429-320610 GCA_014898725.1 Jacaranda copaia | reverse complement strand
TATATATATATATAATAAAAAGTTCGTTTAGGCTCGCAAGTCTATCGAGTCGAATACTATCAAGCTTGGCTCGACTCGTTTAAGTTCGAGCCAAATTCGAGCTTTCATCGAGCCGAGCTCGAACTGTTTGCGAATAGTCTTATCTCATTTACACCCCTATACAAGACTAACCATTTTGTGTGGTACAGAGTATGGTCTCTTCTTTTTCTACAAAGCGCAACAGGCAACAGCCAATGTATTCTGAACCACGATCAAAATTTTCGTAAGTTTTCATGGAAACTATTTTTAAAAAAAAGAATTAAAAGAAATTTAAATAGAAGATCATTCCAAAATTTTGTATTTTACTAAATATTCTCTTTGTTTCCTATTTTTCCTAGAAAATATTTTTGTTTCTTGTGAAACTAAGGACCCTTTTGATTTTATTTTTAGAGCCATTTTCAGTTTTTAACTGTTCTTAAAAGTTAAAAAATTAGTTCTATATTTAAAATGGAAATGAAAATGTGTTTAGATGATTTATTGGAAAGTAATGATTAAAATATATATAGAATTGAAAAGATTATTGATTTGTATTTTTTTATGTCTAAGAAGATTTATTTTTAAAAAAAATATATTTTATTAATTTTAAAATGATAGTTAATACTTTATGTCTAGGAGTGAGCAAAATTATCAATTAACCGAAAAAATCGATTAACCGACCGAATCGAAATCAAATTCCCCGAACCATTTTGTCCAATTTTATTTCAATTCAGTTAACGGTTAATTTTTTTAAAATTTTCAATTTTAGGTTCAGGGTGGTGCAGTGAATTAACTGAAAAAATTGGTTAAAAACCGAATTAACTGGAAAAAAACTTCAATATTTAACTTCACAATAATTGCATTTCATCTGTAGGTTTGTGGTCTAGCACATACATCTACAATTTATAATGGAAACATTGCATTTTGATTGCTTAACTAATTTCAAGATTTATGATTTTAATTATATGTTGTCATTAATAGAATATTTCAATATAATAACAAATAAAATTAAGGCACATTTTGGACTTATTCCATTGTATATGGAAACTCTTAAATACTACAATGCAACTGAACAAGCCCTTGTTTAGCTTATAAAATGAAAGGAAGGTAATGATGTCAAAAGGCCAAAAAAAAAAAAAAGGTCAATTGGTAAATTAACCAAACCAAACTGAAATTTTTTGGTTAATTCTTCTGGTTAACCGAAATTTTTGGTATGGTAAATGGTTATAAATTTTCATTCAATTCAGTAAATTAACCAATCAGTTCGGTTGGTAAATTTTACCAAACCGATCGATGCTCACCCCTATTTATGTAAAATTAAGTTTAAATTTGATTGGTGTGATAATAGGATGATAAGGTATGTTTAAAAAGAATTTGATAATAAAAATAGGAATAATTTGAATAAAAATAGAGAGAAAGTGATAGTTTTTAATTTTTATTTCTAGATGAAAATGAAAAGGGGTTGAGGAAATAAAACCAAATAGGCTGTAACCTTTTCTTTTTAATTTCCAAAAAATTCTTCCGATTTCATACTTTGAATATGTAATCATATTAGGTAACAAATTATTACAATATTTTGCTTCATGTTACTCGTAATATTATTTAATATGGGTATATAAGACAATACCAATTTTGCCATTATTATGGGTCGAACACACCTGGTCCAATTAGGTTGGATTTGGGCTGCTCAACTGAAAATGTAACCTAATCTAACATAAACATACGGGGTTGTTGTCTAGTCTCTAGGTAAACATTTATGATTGTTTTGAGTCACCTTTTTCATTTTACCAAATTGTACTACAATATATACCAAGTCAACCCAATGCACACACACAATCTTAACCCCCAAACGTATATTCTAATAAGAACATGTAGTAGATTTCAATTCAATTAAATATCATACGTGAAGATATGTTGCTTACTATTGAAAGTCAAACTCGGTGTTTCTTCTGGCAACAGAAATCGTATTGAGAAAGTCCGCCCAAATACCTTAGCCAAGGGTGGACCTGGCTTGATGGTGATCCCATAAAGTCGGTCAATAGGAGCTAAGACATGGCTATGCTTGTCTAAATAAAAGATAAAAAGAAAGCAGAAATTTGATGAAGATAAAGATAAATATATAGAAAGTGTGCCACAAGTGATGAGTTATCAGTATCGTAGAGATGCAACTCTTTAATACCAAGTCAACTCAATTCACACACATAATCCTAATTACTCCTTACATCTCTCCACGCATTTGTGCTAGTGAGAATCAGCCAAGGACATTAATCAATTGATGGAGATCATAGAGAGATACATACATGAGAAGGATTTAAACCTCATAAAGATGAGGAGTGAGACAAAAATGTAGCATAAATGTCATATAAAAGAGATTGTAAGGACCCAGAAAGAAAAAGAGGAGCACAACAAAAATTGGTCAGATAATGACAAACCTTAATCTCCAAGATATCAAAAATTCCGCAATCACACCCCTCTTTCACGACTAAACTAAATAAGATTATCATGGTAATAAAACACAAAGATTTCCTACAGTAGTTGAGGAAAACTAGACCGATCTTGAGAAAAAGATATCCAACAAATATTGTAATTTTTACTAAGATAGGGCTCATGACATTTTTCAACTAATGGACAAGATTGAGATGCCGATTCAATAGTAGGGGCTAAACAAATTTGTGAAGCCCTAAGACAATACACTTGACAATGCATGAACTTGTCAAACAACTAGGTCCCAACCCATAACTTAAGAACATTTTCATGAAAGAGAGAAAACAAAGAAAGTTCAAGGTCAAGATAGCACCAACTTAATCTTGCGGGTGACAACTTGCCTCATTATGGAATCATACACATTATTGTAGGAGGACTAATTGGACGAGACTCCCATAATGCCTAACACAACTATGTGAGGGTAGTAATATCATTTAGACCTTTATTAGGAGTAGAGGTCTTCGCTCTAGGTCGAAGGTAGAATATGTCATGTTCGATGGTATAGATGTAGACAAAATTTGCCTCTCTCATGATGACCTATGGTAATCTCTATAGATTTTGGCAAATTTTATTGTACAAAAAATGTTAGTCAATAGCGACAATTTTGCTAATATCATATTTCTAGATGTGCTAAGGAGGATAGAGCTTGATATCACTGTCATTAAGCCCATTCATACCACTTTGACGGGCTTTGGTGGAACTAAAGTCATGCTTACTGGGGAAATTGACCTCCCAACCTCTATAGGTGTCCCGCCACAAAAGAATACCATCATGATTAAATACCTATAGGAGGACACACCCATTGTTAACAACATGATATTCGGAAGGCCAAGCTTGAATTAGTTCAAAGTCACTCATTAACCTTTCATTTCAAGCTGAATTCTTACAAAAATTGGAGTAGGGAAAGCGAGAGGAGATTAGAAAGCAACTCAAGAATGCTATAACTTATCTGCAAAGCTAAGGGAAGACAATAAGATCACAAATCGAAGGGGGTGAGAGTAATAGAAAAGATCTCTAACACTTAAGAAGGGCAATTTAAGCAAGAAAGAAGATAAATTAAATTGAGCCCTCAAATTTTCAAGTAGTGGAATTTTTTTTAGAAGATGGTAAAAGAAAAATATGGATTGGCTCTCAAATGTCCAAGTATTTAAAGTTGAAAATGATAATCTTTTCCAGCGATCAACATCTTTGAATAGAGAAGCTTCAGACTTTGATGGCATTAACCTAAAGGTCATTGTTATAAGCTCAACATAGATCCAAAAATAAGGCCATGAGACCAAAAAAGAGAAGTTTTGGAGTTTAAGAAACGAGTCATAAAGCAAGAAGTAAACAAGTTACTTGATGTGGGATATATCATAGAAGTCGGTACTTAGATTATTATCTAATATTGTGATTACCCCCAAGGCGGGAGGTAAATAGAGAATATAGATGTATTTCACAGGCGTCAATAAGATGTATCCAAAAGACATTTATCCATCCATTACCTTGGATTAATAGGCCTATTGACTCCGTAGCTGGATATGTCATCTTAAGTATGAGAGACTCAATATGGCTAAAGAAGACTAGGTAATGACATCTTTTGTTATTGGAAAATGGATGTTTACTTTAAGATCATGCCTTTCAAGTCAAAAAATGTAGGGGCACATATAAAAATAGTGGGTCAAAAAGATGTTCAAAGACCTAATTGGTGATTAAGACCATTGAGGTATATATAAATGATATGTTGGTCAAAAGTCTAAAGGAAAGAGATCATATCAAACATTTGAAAACCGCCTTTATTGTACTAAGGTCATATGATATGAAATTGAATCCAACCAAATGCACATTTGGGTTGAGAAGTGGAAATTTTCTTAGATACCTAATAATAAAAAAGGGAATCAAGGTGAACCTAAAAAAGATAGAAGCCATATTGAATATGTCATCACTTAAGCCAATGAAGGACATCCAAAAGCTAGTAAAGAAGCTAATATCCCTTAATAGATTTATCTCGAGATGTATTGATCAAGGTCTTCCATTTTTTAAAACCCTAAGAAATGTGAAAAGCTTTGAATAGACTTCATAATTCATAGGTATTTATAACACTGAAGTTATATATGATGTTGCCTTTTTTACTAGCAAAGTTAATAAAAGTTGACCATTTTACATTTGTGTGTAGCCATTTCTAAAGAAGCAATAAGCTTGGTCTGGGTCCATATCAACAAAATGATCATTGATCTGTATACTACATTAGCATGCTCTTATAGGGAGTCAAGAAAAAATATTTGATGATCAAGAAGTTTAGCTTTAGCCTTGGTTGGAAAGTTGCAACCTTATTTTTAGTTGCACAACATAGTACTCTCGATTGATTATCCACTCAAAACAACCTTGGCAAAACCTAATACTTTAGGAAGAGTAGTGAAATAGGTTGTTGAATTGGGAGAGCATGATATAGAATTTCAATGTCAAACAACAGTTCAAGTACAAAAGCTTGCTAACCTTGTGCTCAAAATAACTCGAGGTGGATAATAATGAGCAAGATGTCACTTGGATGTTGCAAATAGATAAGTTATTAGGGGAGTTGAATGGAGGAGCAAAGAACTTTTTGTGGTCTTCTTTAAGTGTTGAGATTAAGCTCATGCTAAAGCTCAATTTCAAAGTCATTAATAAAGAGGTGGAGTATTAAGCTCATGTAACAGAAATAAATTTGGCATTTGAATTTAAGGAAAAAACATTGCTCATTTATGTTGATTCATAATTGGACGTTAACCAATTTTAGGAAGCAAATAAAGTATGAGAACATGTCATGGCCAAATAACTAGTGCAGGTCAAAGAGTTAGCAGCAACCTTCAAATGATTTCAGCTATTGCAAATACCTAAATTCAAAAATGATATGCGTTATCTAAATAAGTTAACTCAGCTTCTAGAATCAACAATTGGAATTTCTCTTTTTAGGTCATGAAAGATCCTAAGATTATTGCCAAAAAGTGAGGCTAAAAACCCCAACAAGCAACTGTCATAAAACTTGAAGTAGATGAAGTTAGTTGAAGGATGAGCTCGTGTATTATCTTGATTGTGGATGCCTATTAACCTAATAGATACGACTATAATCAAAGCAAAAAGCAGCACCATTTACCTTGATTAATGAAGAGCTATACAGGAGGTTGGCCTTAAGGTCACAATTAAGATTTATAACCCTAACCAAAGTAGTTTATGTGCTTAGAAATATATAAATATAGTTGTGGGAATCATTCTGGTGAGAGATCTTCAACCTAAAAAGTCTCAAGGCAATGTTTTTTATACTCAGTATTGACCTCTTCCCGATAGTGAACGCCTTGTAAACTAGTGAACAAACAAAGACTAAAACTTGAAAAGGCAACATCCAAGTCAAGGTAGAATGGTAGAGTAAAAAAAAGCTTGCTAAATGTAAAAACACTTACCACATAGATCTATGAGCAATATGCTCTCAAGGCAGCTTGCAAAGGTATCACAAAAAGCTACTAGCAAGCAAACATTATAGAGTTTTAAAGAGGTCTATCAGTTCAAAAATGACCCCAAGTAGGCATAAAAGTGGTCCTAGAATACTCAGCATGCTCCCATCTTTTGAGCATTGTTGTCCTTATGATCAAACCTTCCAAGATAATTGCCTTATATGACTACATAACCAAAAGTCCATCTAGGGAATCAACACTGTTAAAGAGAATATTTTCTACTCAATGCCTCTCAGGCACATTTTTTGTGATCTCTTTCCCTTTTTTTAGGGGGGAAAGTGGGGGCGGGAGATTATAATAGAGATGAAGTAGGAGAAGTCTCGACCTCTATGCATATGGGAGAGACTGCATTCAAGGGCTCCATATTCTTAGGAGAGTTAGTCGATAAAGGTGGAATGGTTTATGTAGGCGATGCATTAGTAACTGGAGGGACTAAAGATCTAAATGACCCCGCAATTTGACCTTGACCTCGAGTGTTTATCTTTTATCTCAACTTGTTAGTCACTGTTGAGTCTTGCCCAACCGTGTTTGCCAAAAAAAAAAAAAGGTGGAACTTAGATTAGCAAAAGAAAAGAAAGAAGTATAACGACTTAAATAATTACTTAAAGGTTTTGTAAGCGAACTCTTACTGTGGTCAAGGCAACTAACCTTAAGACCTCTTCCATGACAAAGAGTCGGGCATCAAACTAAGTAAATGTTAAATGATTTTCAACAAATTTATCATCTCTATTAGGAGAAAGGGGATCGGGTTTAGAGATTACCCAATGGCATCAAATGCGCTAGTTTGATTGGGATAGGCATGAAGGAAAATGTTTATTTTTCCAAAGACCAAAAAAGGTTGGAATAAGTTTAAAAATTTGCATTCCTTGTGAGTGGATAGATAAAAGAACCCCTCACCCCTACTCTTCTTATAAGAAAGACTAAAAGAGATGGAATATAAGGACTAAACGTTCTCGAAGGATGGCTCAACTCCCCAAATAGTTCATTCTTATTATGAAGCCAATCATATGGAGAATAAAGTTCAGATGGAGTTAGGTTAGACAGAAACCAAGACCTCCAAAGATGTTTTCAACTCGAGGTTGCACAAGATAGAGAATACAATACCCACGTAGATAGTGCATACATTAGTCAATTTAGGGTACGATTATCTTATAGTTTTCAAGAACAAAGAAACGTAATCATATGTTTTGGCTATGTTGCCCTAGGTCAAAACTGAGTGAATTCAAAAGTGGGGAAAATTTTGGTTTGGAACGACCTTAGCCAGTATCTAACTTCTAGAACCAACATTTTCATGGCCAAATTTGAGGGAATTCTTGGCATTTGAAGGAACAATTGGAATAGGTTGAGGAGGTATAATCGATCTAGTACCCAAATGAAAACTAGGAGATTTGCAAACTTACCTCATTATTATTTATAGATTCAGGACTGCTACAAATTCTTTCATTAAAACCCAAAGATGCCATTAAAGATCATTAAAAAAGAGTAGAAGAAAGAAATATCTAAAAAATTTCATATGCTAGATATTCCTAGTCTTCAACCAGGAAGTAAAAGAGAAACTAGAAGTTTCTTTAGGTATAAAGTTGTAAATAGAGAAAAGTGAAAGTAAAAATGAAAGATCATATAAATAGATATATAGAAAAATCTAGGATCATCTAAGGGATCGGATCTATAGTGGTCCACTTGAAGTGATGCATTTAATAGGTAGAAATGCGCGCGTTCATGTCTAATCATCAGCAAATTACTTTGTCAACTCTAAGGTAAATCAATAAAAAGGAAATTAATAATATGAGCGTCTCAAAAAATACCAATTTGCCATTATTATTAGTTAGACCACCCAATTTCATTCGGCTAGGTTAGCGTAGCCAATAAAAGATTTAGCTCGATCCGATTGAAACATCTAAACTATTGGTTGATCTCCACGTGCCCCTTCCCATATTTTCAGCAAATGGTACTACTGTAAATATTAAATTAATCCACATTTCTTAAGGAATATACACAACTTTAGTAACTCCATGTATTGCATCTCCAAATTATTCATATTCGCATCCTTGACTTGAACCTTAAGAGATTTTTGCTGAGATCTTTTCCAATAACCTCAAATGCCTTTCTAAAAATTTCAAGATCTAGGCAAGGTTTTAAAAACCAGATTGAATTGGTGATCGGAGGCTAGTCTGGCCCCAATGATCGAGTTGAAGCATAAAAATCAAGGATGATCAAAATCGATTAAAAATCGGTCAAAATTGGATCGATTCAACCAGTTCACTTTTTTTTTTGAAAATGTAAAAATATTTTTTGAAAAAAAACGTAAAAAGAAAAGAAAAATTATGAGTTGAAGATGGTGATTAAAATTTTTGGACATGTAACTATATATGAACGCTTATGTTTAATTTGTTATTTTATTTTATTTAATCTCTCTTAAATTATGTTGAATATTTAGCGTATAAGAATTTATTTTTACTTGAAGTTGAAGCACGAAAAGAATTATTATTTAAATTAATGTGAAATATTATTTTTTATTTATTTATAGTTGATTAATTGTAAAATAGTATTATTTTCTAAAAAACATACTTAAAAATAAATAAGTTGAGATTTTTTCAAATAATATTCTTTTTATATTAATTGAAAGTTTTATTTTTTATTAATATTACAACAATATATATATTTATAAAATTAAATATAATTATTATTCCATTTTGACGTCATACCCGTCTAATCAATAGTCCAACCCATTAAACCAGTATCCAATAACATTATCGTTTCTTTATCTAATTTGATTTTGAAAACATAGGATCTAGCAACAAAATCTCTTCAATCAATAGATATCAAAAACCCAACCACGTTAGAATGAATCAAACAATCCAAAAAATTACTTCCAACCTCACATCATTATGGATAGTACAATAAGACATAATTGAAGTTTATAGATAACATTTCGTTGGCATTCTTGCCAGTGATTAGCTGCAATAAATAAATTATGCTACATGTGGATCTTATATCATTACCCGACGAAATATTAATAAATAAATCAAACACCAGTAACTTTTCAGATTTTAAAGATGTTCAAATTTTATAAACTATATAACTTACTCTATTACGAGTAAGACTTTTAACATCTACTTTCAATTCTACAATTATTCTATCCTCTCCAAAAGTTTCATAAAATTCAACAACTAAAACAAATCTTAAAAACAAAATCACGACACAAAGTTGGACCATATATTGTTGTACCTATCACATTTAGAGTAACAAAAAGAAACTTCAATCTAACTGGCATTTTGATAGAATTATAATTACAAATTTGCACTGCCATCACAGAATTGTTGTAATCTAATCGCATTTACATCCAAAAGAGGAAATCAATCTGACTGGCATCTTCATAGAATTTAATTACAAATTTGCTCTCTAACCAATACCAATCTTCTAGAAATTCAGTTATACAATAATCAATTTTCATGATTATTTATTTCAATTGTCAATTCCTAGTCAACCAAGAATACAGGATTACTGGTCAAAATTTCAAAAAGAAATAAGAAAAACAAAAACAAACAAATGGTTTCTTCTCTGATCATAGTCATGCATGCCAGATTCAAAGAACTACTGAGGCAGGTCCGCAACATAAGTAGATTTATACTGAGAAAATAATTCCTGGCACAACTCTTAACGAGCAAAGAATTTCAAGGGCCAGACCACATAATCAATCAAAATTTGTGGGACACAATGATTACATAGAGTTGAGGCAAACCATTAGGAACCATGACCCTCCCTCCTTACCAAAACTACCATCTTTTGAAAACCAGAAAAACTAAGGCACAAATGAAAAAGTGAAAAACGAAAGATGACAAGCTAGTTTGGTTTCCGCATGTTACGGCCTGCACGAATAACCTCATCCACAAGTAGCAGCTGCGAAGCAATCACAGGGCTGCAAAAGAAATGATAATTCTTTTCAGGGGATAGGAATGATCGAGTGAAATAAACAAGCACAAGAAAAACTATACAGCGGTTGCAGATAGTGTTATCTTCTCCCCGGGAAAAGTGGGCTATTTTTAATGTAAACGACAATGTTAGAGGCAAGGAATTATGCATATTAGCACATGTGAAGCAAAAAAACTTTTGGCATACCCTGAGTTTATAATCTGACGCTTGACAGAGTAATTGTCAAAGATACCCTCCATTTGAGGGTCAATGGGTTCTCCAGTCTGTAGATTGAGTCCAACCACATTCCCCTTGTCATGTTCTCCCTGTAAAGAACAGATCAGTCTTACATGACACGCTAATGACGAAATCTATGATCAGTTTTACACATCAAGCCCATGATGAATTATATTGATCTGTTCTCCAGTAACTACTTGAATGTAAGAAACAAATTACCGTAAGTTCAATAATCACATCTTGTGTGTCAAGGCCAGAGTTTTCAGCAAGTGTCTTTGGAACCACGAGAAGTGCATCAGCAAAGGCTTCCACACCAAGTTGAGCACGCTATTCAAGGTTTGCCAACATCAGACCAAATCCAAGAAAACACAATAAATGTTTAAATATCCTATTCTAATCCACAACCCACCAAAAAAGAGGCAGAAAGAGTTGCATGTTTAAGAATGTTCAAGAAATAAATTTGCAAGCACAAAGAGACCCAAATAGGCAGATAAACACAATTACATACCCCTTTAACGGTTTTTTTCACTTCATTAACTAGATATTGTCTGGCTGCCACCTCAAAAGCCCCTGCACCCTGTGATATGCAGAAGAACTTAAGAGAAATCCAGAGGCTCAAGCCAATAGCAATATCCTAGAAAATCTATACCATATCAATGATCAACCCTGTTATCTGGTCCCCATTCCACAAGATACAAAAGCAAAAAATATAAATTGGACAATAAGTCAACCTAGAATAAAAGCCTATTTTTGACTAAATCAAAGTTCGACCAAAAATAGATGGGGCTATTTGCTTTCTTCATATTCTTAACAAAATAAGATCCTTGTATAGCAGATAATATCTCAATAAACTACACACAGGGACAGCCATAAATATATAAGCAGTGTTGTTCAAACATAAAACAAAACTTCAAACACATTAGGGATGGATTAAGCTGAGGGAAAGAGGAAAACCATGTAAAATAATGTCAACTTAGAAAACTTCAATATCACCATGATGGACAAAGAACTCATCACTTCTTGAGCAGTAAAACATTGTGTACAAAACAGCTGACAAGATCACTGAGGGAAAGAGATGAAAAAAGAACTCAAGCATATTTGACAACTCACTAGTATAACAGCTTCATCTTCAATCGTATTTTTCACTGCCCTCAAACCATCACGAACAGCATCCTTAATCTGAGCAATTGTATGATCATTTGGCCCTGCGCAATGCTTGCAGGTTGCATTAGGGGAAACAAAAATCAGTAGCACCAAATATCCTGAACCAGATTGTCCGCTAAAAGAACCATAATAGTGAAGGAAAACAATCAATGGTGTAAAGTACACAGCCAGGCAACAGAATTTCCAGGAGAAGCATGATTATTACAGTCATAATGCAACTAAAAGTACCTTTAATGAGGATTGTACAGGAGTGGGGATTTTTAACATTTTCCACAAATGTATACTTCTCTTCTCCAAGTACATGCTCATAGACCAATCCAGCCCAACCAAGGCAGTCAGGGATTAGGTCATCAACTGAATTGACAGCCTCTCCACCACAAGCCAAAACTAACCTCTCCATGTTTCTCCTCTTTGCCCTTCGCAGGGCAACTATCTGAAAAATATCACCAAAATCAGACAGCGCAGAGTAGAAATAGAGAGTAAGATACAAAAATGATGAAAACAATATATAATTATAAATCCATCAACACAGATAAGAATAATAACAAAATTCAAAGGATGGTTGGATAATACAGATTCCATAGAGAAAAGGTTATCAAGAAAAACAAATTTGCTAAGATAATGCAGAACACCAGTTTTAAGCAGTGAAAATGGAGAAACCATTTTAATTTAACGAAAAAGAGCAGAGAACTTTTCCACAGTAGTAAAGACACCCAATATCATGTCACTTCCATTAGCATAACCAAACTATATTCATGATCACAACAGACTAATACTCTGCTTGGATTAAGTTCGAAAGATCCACAAGGCACACGGACATAGTAATATATTTAGCAGTATAAAAGTTTTCCTTCAAAAAATGCAAACTGGCAAATCCCTTTTTCCTCTTTGTTCCTTTGTTT
>JACGDI010005629.1:283053-308362 GCA_014898725.1 Jacaranda copaia | reverse complement strand
ATTTCAGTGTACACTTTTAAAAAATTAAGGCAACTTACTCCAGCTCGAGCAAGAAGATCTAATGATGGAGGATCAATTCCTTTCTGATTAATGACAACAAAATTGTTATCATTACCAGCACACACCTGGAAATAACATTAAGGATTATTATCTTTGACAAGAAAACATGAAAGGGCAGTGTTAGTACCAATTAAGAATGCTCAATTGCACCCTCAAACTTGATACCTTGTTCTTTAAATCAATAATCTTCTGGACTCTTTCATCAACAGATCGTCTTTCTGCTGCAACCATTGCTTCCCTCTGTTCTGCATTTGAATAAAAAAACCCTGCATTTATTTCACTGGACAAAATAATGTCAGTCCTACAGTTCATGAATATCAAAATAATGATAGCAATAACTCACAAGCTACTAAAACATTTCATGAATCATTACCTCTTTTCATACTCCAGTGATACATTACAAGTCAAAATAAAACAATTCTCAGCCCGACGTTTCATATCTGGATGCCTTGAACCATGGTCAAGAACAAGACCCTCAACCTAGAAACAGCATCAAGACAAGAAGTATGCACGGTTCAGTAACAGACATAAATTAATATATCATTAGGCACGTTGATGCCTTGACATGTACATCATCCAGCATCATCCAGCACTCTAAACTATAGTAGTTAAAGGCTTTCACCTTTGTCGCCTAAGACAAAAGGCGACAAGGTCACCTTTTTTCCTCATCTGAGTGAGGCACTGCCAACAGGTGCGCCTTTTCTCGCCCTTTTCCCAGGCAAGAGGCGCCTTTGTGTAGCCCACTTTTCAACCATAAAGAACAAAAGCCCAAATTTAAAAGGAAAAAAAGCACACACTAAAAACACTTAGCAAAAGCAGACAACAAAGCAACAAAGGCGCCACTTACATGCCTAACCTATTCCTCTTGCCCTCCCAACAACTAGCAGTTGCTGGCACCTTCCATGGTTCCGCCGCTGCCACTTCCTGGCAACCTACTTCCCATTTGCTTCAGTTTTTTTGTGCATCTCTTTTTCCTTTGTTCACTTCATTCCTAGCGTGTTTTTGTTCCCTTTGTTTGTTGAATGTTTGTACCCATTCAATGCCATTATTTATAATCATTTGATTCATTTCATTTTGTTACTTTTTTTATTTTATTTGATTCATTGAATAAATTAATTGGGTGTATTTTTGTTTTCTTTGAAATTTTGTTTCATTTTATCATGTTACAACTATTGTATATCCTATAGGATCTCTCCCTACACTAAAATTTATTAAATATATATTATATTTTATAAAATTCTTATTTAGCACCTTGTTTCGAAAAGGCAAGTGCTTCTTGCCTCACCTCGTATGCTAGAGGCCTTGTCGCTTCGCACCACCTTTCGCATCTAACAACTATGCTCTAAATGTTCATTTCAATGCCCAAAAACAACCCAACAAGCATTATGAAAAATATGTTTTGCCTTTTTCTTTTTGCATTTTCCAATAAAACCAAGGTTTGGGGGATGAATGAAGTCAGACGAAAATCTCCACAGCTTTTCCTAGGATAAGAATCAAGAATTCCTACAAGACAGAACATACTATTTCTAACAGCATCGGATATAACCAATTAACCAACAACTTACAAAATTCAACGCTAAATCAAGTATTGTTGAGAAAGTGAGGGTAAATCCAAAAGAATGCAGAAGAAAGCACTCCATTTAATTGAAAAACTTCAGAAGAATCTAAATCAGTTCAGAAGTTATCAAACTGACATACCAGCCGAGTGTCTACATCAAACTTGTGGCGCATGTGCATTATCTCGACCATAAAAAGATCTATAGGCTCCTCAGGCTTGCAAATGCAGAGCACCTATAGCATAAAAAATAACAATGAAAAAAGAGATGCTATGAAATAAAGGTAAACTAAAATTTACTTTCTAAATAGCAAAGGAATGTTATAACTAAGCTAATGCCACATATAATTCCATCTCTCTTGTTGTGCAGAATCAGATCACTTACAGCATTTACAACTATGTCAGTTAGTTGATCTGCCAATGCCTCGTATAACTGAATATGACAAACAAGAATCTAACAAGTAAGAACACAATTAAGGAGATAAAAATATAACTCAGAAAATATACTGGCTGAAGCAAACCTTTGTCCTTAGTGTTGTTCTTGCCACCATCTTCAGTATCTCTCTATCAGGTTCATCACCCATCACTACAGGAGTCTTGAATTTTTCAAGAAATTGGAGTGTTGCTCTTTTGGCCATTTCAAATCCATCTACTAGAACGCGTGGATGCATTCCTGCAAGAAGAATCACTTGAGTTCAAAAGCTACCAAAAGTCCAGCAAATATGCAATTGGAACTGTTTCAAATATATCTGGGCATCCATCGCTTTTACAAGCCATAATAGGTCAATATCAAAGAATCATATTCTTTTAACAAATACCAACAACCAGGATTTACAGAAGTAGGGTATACGAGATGCAGTTGCCATGCAGAGAATCACATACTCACATCAACACACACAGCCATAAAAAAAGGTAGGACATGCCTAATTAAACAAAGGCCATCATAGACAGCATCACATCCATCTCATGACACCATATATTTTGGAAAGTTGTTTATTTACTTAATACTTATCTCTCATAGGCAATAGAAGCAGTTGCTGGGCAGGAAATGTGATTCTTCACAAGTATTTCAGCAACAATGTCCAGAGAAACTATGAGAAGAAAACATTCACACCCCTGGATGACCTAGCCTAAAAGCTCCACGTCCATAATCTTAATGGAGTTAACCATCTTAACCAGCATAATACAGAACAACATGACAATTATTATTATTATTATTATTTAGAAAAAATCTGGAGTTGCGAAGACATGACAGCACAATACTGCAGGAGCACAAATCTTTTTAAGAATGCGAAGTTGGCTGACCTTCGTCTATGTAGCGCTCAGATTGCTTCATGAGCTCACCAATAAAGATGACAGTAGAAGTAGTACCATCTCCACTTGTCTCGTCTTGAGCGACAGCAGTCCGAGCAATCATTATGGCTGTAGGGCTTTGAATTTGCTGGCAACAACCATAAAAAGCTACGCTGTGAGCATGAAGACATAAATAAACATTCATGTCCAATTTGCACATAAAGAATTGTGCTCAAATACGTAACCAAACTGAACTTAAGAATCCCTTTAAATGATGAATCAAATATACGACAAAATCAGATAAACCTCCTACAAAAATACCATACAGGTTAATTCCTCTCGCAGTTCATTGTGGTCACCTACCAATGTCCTAGTTAAACTAGAATTTTCTATGCAGGCTTCAATTTGATTATATAAAATTCCCTTTGCATTAATTTTGGTATTAATCCAAGCCTATTCTGCCTCCACCCTAATAACAATAGAAAACAATACACTCCTCCCTCAAGTCTCAATGCAGATTAAAAATCTGAACTGAACAAAAACTTAAACCAAGAATAGAAGGTTCAAGAAATACTACTAAACAAATAAGCTCTGCAACAAAATTTCCATTAAATCACAACTATATGCCAATACACCAGTTGATACTCAAAATCTCAGCTGTGAGTATGCAGCCTAGACTTTTACAACTTTTTCTCACAAATCAGTGAACAGAACCAAATAACAGATACTGTTTATATTTCCAAGATTTACAAAATGAATAATACAAAAGCATATGTGAGCAAATCATGGATAATGTGGCAAGAGTAAATCAGAAGCGTCGATTCCCATAATCAATAAATTGAGATGCACAGTAATAATACCAAAAACAAACAAACAAACAAACAAACAAAAAGTACCAATCAAAGAGAAACTAACCATTTCTTTCAAGAGTGTATTGCCATCCTTGGTGAGTTTAATATCTCCAGCTCCACCAACCAGCCTGGCAATATCAAATGCAAATAATGAAAAATAAATCCGGAAAAAAAGAAAAAATGCAAACAAGAAAGAAACTAAATAAGGTGAAAAAAGTAAATACATTTTAATAGTGCCTTTCGGGCCTAGATTAGTCTTAAGCACATCCTGCAGGCCCTTTGCAGCGTTAATGTTCATGTGAAGTGCATGAGACTTGTTCAGCACCTCAGCGTTCGGATTCAACACCTTCAGCGACATCGTTTCACACTAACCCGGATCTCGACAACCAAAACAAACAATTAAATACTTCGAGATATGCAATTAACACCAAAATACTTGTCTAGTATGAAAACACGGAGAGAAGAAGAGTAATAATACCAAAATGTAGAGCTAGATCGGAGGTTCGCAGCAGCGTTTGATGGAGGGGCGGGGGGGTTGAGTGAAGTGGGGGAACAATGAGGAGGGTTTCTTTAGGGCTTTCTGGAGAGTAGTTTCTTTATTGTCGCTCGAGGGAAATGAAAGAGGCGGTGTCGTCCCACATAATTTTAAACAGCTTTTTTGCGTTGATGGCCCTGGAGAATTCGGAATTTCACAAACTTACCCACAGGAAATAAAAATCTAACCCAGGGCCACTCTTCAGTCAGATTCCAAGGGCTTGTAAACTAACAACTTATTACATTCCCCAATTTTACTATTCAAAATAGACATATAAGGGCCCAAAATACCTTCATAATCAAATCTTACCTATTCCCCAATGTCTAACACTGCATTGTTTGTCCCCCTATCAAATTTATGCATACACATACATAAATCATTTTAAAATGTCAAATTCACTCTACTATGCAACAAAAAAATTATTGGTATGACTTTTTATCCCCTCCCAAAATATAATAAAAAAGTCATTGATATAATATCTTATTCCCTATAAAAACACAAACAAATAAATAATTTTATCTTAATTCATTTTCTATTTATCATCCAAAATACAAATAAAGAACCATCACATTCTTTAATTGCACTTCTCAAAAACTATTTTACTAAAATATTTGGCAATATGCTTCAATTCATAAACAAACAAACCCAAAATAAAAAGATGCATCCAATTTCGATGTCCACATCGCTTTTCTCAAGCTCTATTCAATTTCAACGTGAGCCTAGCAAAATGGGCTTTGTACATTCTAACCTATATGGATGGGGCAAATAACGAAGGCCAACCTATACTCATCTTAGAATTCATTTGTTTGTAATGATAGAATTAAATATAATTGATAAATATAGTATTTATTGTACCATAGCCTAATGGAAGGCTAAGGGGACTCTGTGTTAAACAACTATGAGTTAGATACTTTTTCTATATACATGGTCATTTTAGACTAGGTTTGTGTTGAAGGGTTTGGATTTCTGAACTGAATTATCCGAGCAGGTTCCATGATTTAACAGTCTTTCATGTACCTCTGTGATTGCCCGTTGTTTGCCCATGTTTAGCCGTGGAAGGCGACGGATTTCTTCTTCCTCTATTGTGAGGAATCATTGACCCTGCAAGTATTCACGAGTCAAAAAGTCAGGAAGACTATTGTCAATTCCTTTTTTATATATTATTTTAGAATTAAAAGGGGCCAAATAAGCTTGCCACCTTGCAAACATTTATTTGGAAACATCATGTTTGAAATCCTTATTAAACATGAATCGGGCAAACTGACAATCAGTCTTAATTATAAAAAATTGATTATATAAATCATCTTAAAATTTTAAAACGCATTTAACAGTTGCAAAAATCTCTTTGGCAATCGTAGCACAATTCTTTTGACTATTATTCCATTTTTCAGAGCAAAATATAAAAAGAATTTCCTGTTTACTATTAGAATTAATTTGTTTTAGAATACCACCATAACCTATATCAGATGCATGAATTTCTATAATCTTTTCCCAATTAGGATTAGAAAGCATTAAACAAGGTAAATTTTTAACTTTTTCCTTAATTTTTAAAATTGCACTAGTGCGGTTATCACTCCACGATTTAGGATTCTTTTTCAACCTTTCATAAAGAATTACAGTATCACTAGCAAAACTTTTTTAATAAGGAGAAATATAATTAAAACTACCTAAAAATCTCTGTAACTGAGTTTTATCAGTAATTTTATCAGGAAACTTAGAAGCAAATTCAATACTTCTATTTATTGGAATAATTTTTCCTTTTCAATATAATGTCCTAAAAACTTAATTTTAGTTTGAAACAAAACCATTTTTATTTTATAAATAACAAGTCCACTATTTATAATAACTTGTTTAAATATATTAAGATGTTTGAAATGATTTTCTATAGTATTAGAAAATACAAGGATATCATCAATATAAACAATAACAAAATTACTATAAGAATTAAAAATATCATTCATAATCTTCTGAAATTCAGAAAGTGCATTTTTTAATCTAAACGGCATAACATTCCATTCATATTGGCCAAAATGAACATTAAAAGCAGTTTTAAACACATCCTTTTCTATTATCTGAATTTGCCAATAACCAAATTTTAAATCAAATTTTGAGAAAATATTAGCATTAAATAACCTATCAAGTAAATCATTTTTATTAGGAATAGGATATTTAATCCATTTTAAAATTTTATTTAAAGGTTCATAATTAATAACTAACCTGGGGGCACCACGTTCTTATTCATTATGTTTATCTTGCGGTGAAGGACAGGGATAATAATAAGTGTTCATTGTTGGTCGATCAGCATACTTTTGAAGGTTATTAACCTCTTAATTAATAGCATTTTGATAAAATTTCTCATTAATATTATCTAGAGTATAAATTCTAAATTCAACAAATTTTTTAGTTATTATCTTCTCAAGTTTAGACATATCTCTTAACCTAAAATTATCAATTTCAGGAGAAGGTTGAATACTTGGCATAGCAATAGATTCAGGCAAATCAGGAGAAGAATAAGTAATAATTTTATTAATCCTTTCTTCTAAATCATCAAGCAATTTATTAGTCCAATGACTATTATTTATAATAGTTGAAAGTCTTTGCTCTAAAGAGACTAAACTTTCTCCTAAAATATTTAAATATAAATTAGCATAATTTTGCTGTCTTATTAAAATATTAATTTCCCTAGAGGTAACAGGCATATATGTTCACTGCCTAAGAAATTATTAAATGAGAAAAAGAAAAGATTCTTATTTTCTTCTATAATAAAAGTATCTTGAGGGGGAAAAACAGATTTTTGTTTATGACCATTTTCTCCAATATAAGTTCGTTCTAAAACAGAAAGATATGGTTCAAAATAATTAACCATAAACCAAGGAACAAAAGGTGTTAATTGATCCATTTTAGTAACAAAATTATAAAATTAATTTTAAAAACTCATTTGTTGTTCTTTAGTAAAATTATTAAAAAACCAATCTCGAAACATTTTCCAATGATCTTTATTAAATTCCATTTGTATTAATTTTTTATGATTAGATCCGGGACTAAAATCATATTTTGTTCCAACCATTAAAAAACCCATTGAATTAAATGTGAGTATTTCTCACAGAAAAATCCATATTAGATTCTGTTGGTTCAATAGTATCATCACTATTATTTTCTTGAGTATTAAAATCATGAACAATATTAGAAGAATTAATTTTTAATCCATCAAACCTAGTATCAAAATTATTATCTTTCCTATTATTAAAAGTTGTTTCATTAAATTGTGAAGTAGAAGCCCTAAATGTATTCGGACTTTCATAAGTATTATCTAATGGATCTAAATAAGAAAATGAAAATCTAAGAGATCTAGTTGTTCTAATAAGATTATTATTAGGTTTAAATTGAATTGAGATATCTCCATCTGGAGTTTGAATTATTTGGCTAACATTTGTTTGTATTTTAGGTTGAATTGGAACAGTTTTTTCAATTATCCAGTTATTAGGAAATTTAACTTCATCCCATTTAATAGGTCTACGAGTTTTAATATGAGATTTACAGAAATTAGTTTCAATTAAAATAGTTTCATTAACATTTTTATTAATCATTTTACACATATGATTCAAAGTGTAAAGCGGTTTATAATAGATTCTATAACAGATACAGACAGTTTCAGTATTAGGCATATAATTATAACCATGCAACTTGACATTCAAAGTAACAACATGTAAAATATTAACATCAGAAAGTGATAACTGTAAATTTGGATAAATTTGGATAAATATCAAAATAAACTGGTCCATGTACCAAACTGGACTGTATAATACCCATAAGTGAATGCTTCCAATTAAGATTACGAGCATCACGCAATATAGCAACAAAACTATCAGGCAAATTATAAAGAGTAAGCGGCTTAAAAGCAACTTGAATTAAACCAATATGTAAAAATCTATAATTAGATTTATATTTATCAATATCAAATTTATGTAATAATTGTAAAGAAATATCATCTTTACTAAGAGGAATAGACTCCTCAGTGGTTTTTACAATTTGTTTTAAATCAATTTTTTCAAAAGTACCCAATTGATAAATAACTTTTGAATTCACTTTAGGAATAGTCCATTTATTAAGAAGATCAATATTTTCAGGAAGATTCATTTCTTCCAAACAATTATTTTTAACAAAAAAAGTTTTTCCTTTAAGAAAATTCATATGTAGGAAAAGTGTTAAACAACTAGAGAAATATACAATCTCCAATCCATGGCTCTAATACCAAAAGGGGGCAGGATCTTATGAGGGAGGACATGATTTTATTCTTAATAATTCATATTCTGGTAAAAATATTTATAAATGGAACATAGATGGTTTTACTGAACGCCATATTTATAATTTGGATCATAGAATGTTAATGTATTCTACAATTTGTAAAACAAATGGTAATAGTGATAAAATTGTTGCTAAGATGATAGTTGCTGGTTTTATTGGACAACTTAAATGTTGGTGGGATAATTATTTAACCCAAGCTAATAAAGACGAAATTCTTAATGCTATTAAACAAGAAGGTACTAGTAATAATATTGAAAATGCTGTTTATACTTTAATTGTTACAATAATATAACATTTTACTGGTAGATGGACTAATGATTCTGAACACATTAGAACCTTACTTAATGGTTTAAAGAGTCAGAGTCTTACCTCATTTAGGTGGTACAAAGACACATTTTTGTCTAGAGTCTTAGAACTCCCAGAGTCTAATAGCTCGCATTGGAATTCAAAATTTATTGATTGTCTTCCTTCACTTTTTGCTGAAAGAGTTAGAAAAACACTTAGGCAAAATAATATAATATTGATTATGATAAGTTTACTTATGGTAAATTAATAGGAACCTGTATACAAGAAGGTTTAAACTTATGTAATGAGATTAAGTTAAATCAACAAATTAAACGTAATAATATTACTGAAAGAAAATAATTAGGTCAATTTTGTGGGCAATTTAGTATGGATATTCCTAAGCCGCCTATGGATAATAAAAACAAAAATAAAAAAGAAGTTGTTTATAAAACAAAAAAATTTAGGAAACGTTCTCATAAAAAAGAAAGAAAAAAAGAATGAGAGAATAGAAAAGTTAATAAAAAGCTTTATAAAAGATTTAAAAAATTTAGTGCTTGTTATAAGTGTGGTAAGGTAGGTCATTATGCTGATAAATGCAAAATAAAATCTAAAATTAATAATTTGGACATTGATGATAATATTAAATATGTGCTTTTAAAACTTATGCTTAATTCTGATAGTGAGGATGATATATCTGTTTCTTCTTCTGATGAAGATTCCTTAAATGAGTGTTTAATAATACAAGCTCTGAACGTGAACCTTGTAAAATAGGTGAATTTTGTGTTAATTCTGATAAAAATAGTAATAAATCCTCATAATCCGATGATTTATATAGGTTAAGATCACAATTTAGTGATTTAAATGTTATTAGTAATGATAGTACTATAGAATTTTTAAAAATTATAAAAGATCCAATTTTAAGATCTAAGATAATAGATCAACTTGAAAATATTCCTTCGTCTTCGTCTTCTAAGAATGAAGAATTTGTCTCTAATAATAATAATGAACCTTATTCTATGGTTGAAGTTTATATAAGATGTTAGAAAATAGAAATAAGATTAGTAATCCAACTTCTGTTAATGATTTAAAACAGGAAGTTAATAATTTAAAAAATAAAATAATTGAAATAAAAAGAAATAATTTATTTCTTGAAGATAGACTTAAAAAACTTGAAATTTCTCAAGATAAACAGGTTATACCTCGAATTGAAAATTTGTTTGATGGTTTTCTGATAATTTGCAAAATGATAATTTTCTTTCTAAATTAGAAATAGTTATTTCTCAAAAATGGTTAACAAAAATAAATCTTTTGATTGATAATAAATTTTCAAAGGAATTAATTGCTTTGGTTGATAGTGGTACTGATCTTAATTGTATTCAAGAAGGTCTTATACCTACTAGGTATCTTGAAAAAACTTTATACTTTGAATCTTATGTGTAAAATGATTAATAAAAAGTTAATGAAACTATTTTAATTGAAACTAATTTCTGTAAATCTCATATCACAACTTGTAGACCAATTAAATGTGATGAAGTTAAATTTTCTAATAACTGGATAATTGAAAAAACTGTTCCAATTCAACCTGAAATACAAACAGAGGTTAGCCAAATAATTCAAACTCTAGATGGAGATGTCTTAATTCAATTTAAACCTAATAATAATCTTATTAGAACAACTAGATCTGTTAGATTTTCGTTTTCTTATTTAGATCCATTAGATAATACTTATGAAAGTTCGAATACATTTAAGGCTTCTACTTCACAATTTAATGAATCGACTTTTAATAATAGGAAAGATAATAATCTTGATACTAGGTTTGATAGATTAAAAATTAATTCTTCTAATATTGTTCATGATTTTAATACTCAAGATAATAATAGTGATGATACTATTGAACCAACAGAATCTGATATGAATTTTTCTGTGAGAAGTACCCGCATTTAATTTAATGGGTTTTTTAATGGTTGATACAAAATATGATTTTAGTCACGGATCTAATCATAGAAAATTAATACAAATGGAATTTAATAAAGATCGTTGGAAAATGTTTCGAGATTGGTTTTTTAATAATTTTACTAAAGAACAACAAATGAGTTTTCAAAATGAATTTTATAATTTTGTTATTGAAAAGGATCAATTAATACCTTTTATTCCTTGGTTTATGGTTAATTATTTTGAACCATATCTTTCTGTTTTAGAACGAACTTATATTGGAGAAAACGGTCATAAACAAAAATCTGTTTTCCCCCCTCAAGATACTTTTATTATAGAAGGAAATAAGAATAATTGATAAATATAGTATTTATTATTTAAAAAATATATTTACATAAATTATTTAAATCATTAATTTGAATTGCATTGATATGATTTATTTATTTATTTAAATTATTAACTTGGATATTTTATTCATCAAGCTCTGCAACTATTTAGAATTATCCTAATCTCTTTTATGATTTTTGAATTGGATCAATAGTAACATTCATCATTAATTTAATACCTATTTTGATTTTTATCTGAGGGAAAAATATGATAATTGGAGGAAATTGTTTACATTAATTGATAAAATTATAGGGCTAAATAAATAAATAAATAAATAAATATGAATTACTGAATTTGCCCTTGATAACCACAAGAAAGTTGAAAAAAATGGAAAACCTCATAAACCCTCGAAATATGCCAACAGAAACGATACCCTGTCAAAGTGCTTTCAAGAAGCTTCAATAGCCAGAACCTATTTATAACTTCATTTCTTTATTACGTTTATCCTCCATAGTTCCTTTTCCTCTTCTGCCAATGGAAGTGTGATTTGATGCTGAACAACTGATTTGTGTGTCTAATAAAGCTTGCTCGGCTCCACATCTTATCTATGATCCTCCGCATCTTGCAGACTCTGAATTAACTTCACTGTGGTTTATGAAAACGGTAATAACAGATTTCTGAGTGAGAAAAGGAAATAATTTTTTCGAGGTTTTAGCAGTGTGCTTCATTGAGACAGCAGCGGGAGGAAGCAAGTTTGTTCAGGTGTGAAACAAAAAGCCAGACTTTGTCTAGGATTAGAATGTGTTTGATAAAATTCCTCTTTGATCAGCCGCATTAATGGTGAATTTAATCGGTTGATGTTTGTAGAGTTCTCGTAATCAGGGGAATTTGTCTGTGGGCTTAGCATTGTAAGGGTAAAGTCAGGAATGACAAATTACTGTGCGTGCTGGTTTGGAACGTGAACGATTTTGCATCTCTTGTTTGGTTTCATACTTGTGTACAATGGTTAACCAGGATAGTTTTACTTCTAACCTCTCGCTTCTTTCTCATTAGTAATTAGTTGTGAAGAGAGAACATATGGTTCTTCTTCTGTTACTCTGTTAGTATATGATCATAATTCTTATTCATTGCTTTATTCTTATACGCTTCTTGTAAAATTTAAAGAACCTTCGTTGTTATTGAGCTTGTGATAATGATATATAGAAAGACTAAATTCTATAGCCATGGTTTTGTATTAACATTGATGCTCTGATTAGTTCTACAAGACTGGATGCCTAATAATTTGTTTTTAGAAAATGATAAAGGAGAATGAAGAATTAGATTGTAGTTCTCACGAAATTTTTATAATAGTTCAGTTTAGCTTCACGGGGATGTGTTTAGCAGTAATAATGTAGTTCTGGCTTTTCTATTTATACACATTAGTCTAAAATTAGATTTATGTTTGTCTCAATATTTTTGCTTCATTTATATTCATAATTTGTTTGTGCATCATGCATAGATTTTGCAGCTAGTGATAGCGACTGCGGCAAAAACTTGATGGGATCAACGGAGGAGAAGCTTGATAAGCAGCTGCTGATATTGTATGCTTCTCAAACAGGAAATGCAATAGATGCTGCCGAGCGGCTTGGCCGCGAAGCTGAGCGCCGTGGCTGCCCCTCTGTTTCTGTCCTCTCCATTGATGAATTTCAACCTGTGTGTTCCCACACTTTGATTATCGCCATGCATGTCTAGTTTTATAAATTTTAAAATCTAGGCTCTGTATGTTTTATTTTGTTTTTTCCTGATTATTATAATATTTAATAATAATTTGAAATAGATCATAAAATGCTCATTTAATATTTAATGAGGTTTGTTTAGCTGTAAACTAATGCATATTGCACTAATCAAACACTTCACTTGCAAGGTATTTTTTCTTCAGCAAGCTAGAGGAGAGTTTGCGAACGAGATCACCCACTTCCGGACTAATGCTCTTTTAGAATTTCTAATCTCATTGTTGTGATTTGTTAATTCAGAGTGATTTGCCAAGTAGGGAGGCAGTGATTTTTATGGTGTCAACCACAGGTCAAGGGGATAACCCGGACTCCATGAAGGTTATTCATGATATGAAATAATAGAATCAAATGTTTCATGGTGCTATTGAATTTGCTTGCCTTATATCTCTTAAATTTTTGTAGGGGTTTTGGAGGTTCTTATTGCAAAAGAATTTGACGCGAGAGTGGCTTAAAGGAGTTCACTACGCTGTGTTTGGATTGGGTGATTCTAGCTACCCAAAATATAATGTAATACGTGGATTTTGGGATTAGTATCAGTTTTTTATGACTTATTTCTTGGGGAATGTTTTTGCTACAACTGTATGTTTAATAATTTACATTGTTTACATTTGTTCAAGATTTAATTGAATAATGATGACATATTATCCCATAGATATAATTTGTCAAGTTTCACTCCTCTAATGGCGTATTACTAGTACAAAATTTTTGCTCCTGTCCCTTTATTATGTATACAGTTTTCTCAGTCAATGAAAATCTCATAAAATTCGACGATATGTTGTCACATGATAGCTACAATAGATCCAAACTTGCATGTTCACTCATCAGAATAAATTCGCTCATAACAATTCCAATGCTTATGCATCTTTAAAAGTTTATCCTATAAATTTTTTGTAAACTTTTATCAGTTTCATCTTTTAGATAAACATCTTCCATTTGCTAAATTAACTTAGTTTCTAAATCATCTAGTGATGACATAAATGGGTTTTCTGGTTGCAGTTTGTGGCAAAGAAGCTGGACAAACGGCTATCAGATCTAGGTGCAATGGCAATTATTGAAAGAGGCCTGGGAGATGATCAGCACCCCGCAGGGTACAGTTCTCACTGTTGCCCATTATACAAAATTTCTCGTGATTTTGGATAAGATACTGCTTATATGATACTTGAAATGTTGCATATTCTGATAGGACTTGAGTATGTCCGCTTGTTGTTGCTCTACAGTTTGCACCTTTGAATTCTGTACTTTTTTATGGTTGGAAGTTTCCTGTTATAGGTGCTGTGCTGATTTTTTATTTTCTATTTGTCAATTGCATTCATCAACTTAAGTAAGGATTGGTATACCCAGATGTGGTTTGCTGAATTTGCCCAAAACTTTTTTAAATTGAAAAGAGAAGAAAGAGGAAAGTTTAGAAAGAAATAGGAAAATTTAGGGAAGGCCTTTTGCATTAAGCAATTACTACTTCATGGAACTAATAGCATTAAAAGCATGGGCAATCTTAGCATGAATTTTGTAATTATACCAAGGAGCCCTGCAACCCAAGATCATCGGCACCTACTATCTAGATTTTGCAAGGGAAGTTTCCAACAATTTTGCCATGCTTAGTCCTGAAAAATTGGCAAGGAAAGTGATATGAAATAGTTGTTCTACTAGATATTGGACCATCAATATTGTAGCCCTAGCTAGTATGATATTTATCATGCATGTCATGAACTATTCTCCAAGAGCCACATGCTTATGTGTCTTACATCTAGATCCTAGAAGGTAAAAGTTATACTATATAAGCAGCTAGCATTGCGTCCGTGCTATATTCTAAACTAAGATAGGCACTTGGTATCAATTGTAGCTTGAACACTAAGAATCATGTAGGATATAGAATAAAATGTCAGAAAGGAGTTGTTACAATAAAATTACAATGATAAGCAAATTAATAAATATAATTTGACTCAGGTGTAGGAGGAGTGGATTTTCCTTTAGATGATCAAATTGGCATGTCAAGTTTAATAGTTTACCCATGGACTCGCCTAAGTTTGCATGCAGAGCAAAATAATATGATACTGCTGCTATGGAATGGGAAAAAGAGATAAGCAGCTATCTCAAGCAGTTTGGAAGAATTTATTTTCTCAGCTATGTTACCTTGGTAGTGTGAGTAACCATATGTGATGTTGTGATCATTAAAAATTTCTTTTTGCTTTCATCTATGTGAATTTTGACTATCTCAGGTGCTAGATCATGCATTCTGTACAAACAAGATCCACCTTTGGTAACTACTGTTTAAAATGGTGATTTTGAGATGGACTGAATGGGAACAATCGAATAGTATATCTGAAAGAGATGACTTCCTACAGTTTACTTTTCAAATTCTTTCACATAATCTATGCCTTCTACTGAGATGAAAGCTAGTATGAGTGAAGGTTGACATCATCATTGTTATTTAAAAGTTGCAAGTTACACATTTAATTGATGAACTTTGGCTCTTTTCATCCTTCACTTCCTTTTTGGTTTCCTTGGATAGGTTTTGATGCCATCATTTGTGCGTTTGTATAACGTCATAGCTTATGGACTTCACTAAAACCTTAGAAAAACTAAATCCTTTCTTGTTATATATTTGATTATTGATGTTCCTTATCTAATTTGGTGCATATTTTCACACTCACTTTGATTTTATTTTTTATTTCATGCAAGACACTTCACTGTTCATCTGCCTGCCCCATGACATGTGCTCTTTTGAAGATATTTGTTTTTAGTCCTTCTTTAGACTTTTGATTGTTGTTTATTATTTATTTATTTATTTATTTATTTTGAATGTGTAAAATTATCTTTTGTATGAGCTGCCAAAATGAAAATCTTAGCAGATGCTTTTAAATTCATTGATAGGTACGAAGGGGCTTTAGATCCCTGGATGGCTGATTTGTGGGATATGTTGTATAAAGAGAATCAAAAGCTGCTTCCAAATGGCCCAGGTTTTGTGGCCCCAGATGCGACTTTAATAGATCAACCTAGAATACAAATTGTATGTCATGATAACAAAGGAGGGCTGCCACTTTCAACTACCACAGGTTGCGTCTTAAGCTTTTGCTGTCCTTAGAATATGTACAGGGATCCCTATTTTCTCATTGTTTCAATCTTGTCAATAGACTCTGCTTTTTGTTGATGCTTGCAATTTTAAGATATGTGAGAACATGCACATGATTTCTTTCAAGGAATTTAATATCAAACGAGAAATTGATAGTTTTAAAATGATAGGTGACAGAACCATCATGGATCTCTAATTCTAGCATCTGGTAGAAACAAGGAAGCAAGCATCTTAATGAATGAGAAGAAAGCTATTTTGTCATTCCTTTTTCCTTGTATAGCAATGTTAGTTATACTAGTACACTTGGAAGCACATTTATACTCTGTGCCCACATCACAATTACACCCAACTAGGATTCGAGTGTTACATTGTGTAGGAGGGTGTGATGATGGAACCTTGTTTCTCCTCCATGGGCTTAAGTTCAGACCTCATTTTGATTTAGCGAGATCAAGGTGACTTAGATTTTGATTCTATACTTTCTTTGTTGTTCTGTACTGCTACAATGCTTCCCATTTTCTTTCTTTCTTCTTCTTCTTCTTCTTCTTCTTCACATTTCATTTTTCTTGATCATGCATAAGATAAATCTAAAAGTTGGAGGATGTGGTAAGGTTGGTCTATATCCTTGGTTATTTGCTTTCCAGAGGTAACTATTGAACTATGATGTTTCTTAGTTAAAATATTTGGGTTTTACAGATTTGGAATATCTTGAGATGCAAATTGAGAGGGCTCACTCAATGACTCCTGCAAAATTTGCTGGCAAAAAAGGGCCCGATTGCTTCCTGAAAATGGTAGGCAGTATTTATGGTGTCTTCAGTAGTGAACTGGTTGTAATGATATTCTGTGGTATCTAATTGTTCAGCATCTGTGGTTGAGCTGAACTATATTTTCGTCATTTCAATAAACTTGTTTAAGTCCTTCAGAAAACTTAAGAAGCTGTATTTTTCTTGAAAACTTAAAGCTGTAACCTGATATTTTGTTTCAAAGTGTTTTTGAGGGAACTAAGGAAGGCCACTATGCTTGGCTGAAACTTTCTATTCAATCACAATTGTGTAAATGGTGATAATGGCCTTGACCAGTTTCAGTTCCAAGCCCTACTCCTAAATACATACAGATACAGGAAACAGTTGTCACGACACTATAAGAAGCAGAAGCAAATTCATTTGATTTATGATTCAATAAGACTACAGTCACAGAGCATGAAGCAGGGTGTGTATTCATATGATCAACTTCAGTTATGATATCGCTTGCCTGCTTAGACCTTTCAAATGTTAACTATGCCCTAAATTTGACAACCAAAAGAAAAGAAAAAAGTGAAAGGAGCACATTGTTTAATACCAAGGAATTTTCTGCTTCTTTTCTTAGGATAAACGGAAGTTACTTGTGAAGGTTAACTGATGGGATCCAGCTTGGCTTGAGGTTGCAAGGCTGCTGGGTTGTGGTTGTATCTGCGGGGGAAACACTCTGTGAATTGTGATTTGGGCTTTAGCTGACATGCCAATGGGCCTGGAAGTGTCACTAGGGGCAGGATGGTCCAGCAACACTTGACTCGTTTCCTTAATCAATATGAATTTGATTTTTTTCCTTCTATCTCTCATACTCTGAATATTGTCCCGGCTGATAATAAGAATTAAATTAAAAAAATACTTGGTTTCTATGGGATCAAAAAATTATATCCATGCATCCATCTCTTCCAAACACATGCTTGAGGGTGTGAATGCGTGGGTGTAAGTACTAACTGCCTGCAACTATTGTAAGTGCTATCCACCATAATGTCTTTTGATTTGCCATATTCATGATCACTTTAAATTTTTTGATGTAGACCAAGAATCATCTATTGAGTAGACCGGGCAGTGGGAAGGATGTACGTCACTTTGAGTTTGAAGCAGTTTCATCAGTAAGTCAGGCTAAAGATTCTGAAACTGGGTTAATTGTTAAGTGTTTCATATATCCAGTGACTTCCAGTTCATAAACTATTTTAATTTTCAATTATTATATCAATTTTTTCTTTTGCAGTCAATAGATTATGAAGTGGGTGATGTTCTTGAGGTTCTTCCTGGCCAAAGTCCTGTTGCAGTTGATGCTTTTATACAGCGTTGTAATTTGAACCCCAAATCGTACATAACTGTAGGTAGTTCTCTAATTTAAGTTCTTTGTTCTATTTCTCTTGTGTTCAGTGTTGCATATACAACTTTTTTGCTTGTGATCCCTTAATGGTACCTTTTTTGCTTATCATATCCTATTTGAGTTGTGAATTTGTTTATTAGAGGTGCACATGCTATATTGGATGGTATCAAATGTTTCCTTGATAGTTTTGCTGTGTGTGAATGGCAATGCATTTAGGTTTCCTCCAATTCCATTCCAAATAGGTTGTGGGTTGAACCGGAAAGTCCAATATTTAAGACGTGTGAAGTGAGTTAGATAATCAACTTCTCTTATGAGCTGTTCGTTTACAACTGTTTCATTGAATACTTGTTTTCAGGTTCAGCCTAGAGATAAAGAGGGCCATGGTTTTCTGAATCCTTCAGTATTCCCTGTGAAATTAAAATCCTTTGTTGAGTTGACAATGGATGTTGCATCAGCTTCCCCTAGATGTTATTTCTTTGAGGTATTGTAGAGATTGCTGCCAATATTTGTTGCTTTGTTCGTTGGGTTGCATGCTGTATGCCAATTTGTCCCTATCTTTGGAGCCATCTTGGATACACTACCATCTCGCAAATTGGATAAATACTCACCTGTAAATGTCTCGAGAGATGGACCTAGGGTGTTTAGAAACGGACCAATATCATATTGTTATTTGACTAGCCTAGTTCAGTTGATAGGCTGTACTTACTGTGCTAAAATCATTTCTGACGTGCCCGCTTGGGATGGCTGATTTCTGTTCCATTGTCTGTGATAAGAATTTTTGCTATTAAGCAGATTTATTTATTACAAAAAAGCAAAGGAAAGCAAAGATAAGATAGTCAATCAAACTTGATTGCATAATTAGATATGCAGTGTATGCCGCAATCTAGTCAGAACTTTCAAGGAGATCCCTCAGATGATTTTGAAGAACCCCTTTTAGTGAAAAAATTTTCATGTATTCCTTCCATATGATGCTTTTATCTTCATAAGCTAGGTTTTGAGAATCAAGTTATTTGACTATTTCTAATATTAAACTCACTGATATTTTCTTGACTGCAAGAGCTTTCCAGTATGTTTATAACTTAATATTCTTCACCCAGTCATGTTAGATAGCTGCCAGAAAATGCACCCTAGAAGATCTGGACCATACCATCAGGAAGGAGGATCAGCTTCTTGCCAAGATTATTAAGATTGAAAGCATTATTAATATGTCTCCTGTTGCAACATCTTAATCTTGCAGACCTGCTTTTCAAGATTGTATTATGCCCCTTAGTGTACTTAACTGTGGTCTTTCCGATACATGGACTTCCTCAGGTCATGAGTTATTTTGCCACTGCTGAACATGAAAAGGAAAGGCTCCAATATTTTGCCTCACCTGAAGGAAGAGATGATTTATACCAGTACAACCAGAAGGAACGAAGGACTGTCTTGGAGGTGATGAGATGTTTATTATTTTCTGCGCAAACATGATGTACATATTTAGTTTTGTATTTGTCTAACGTATTTCTTAATTTTTTTGAAATAAAGATTGCATGAAGGCGCCATGAGTTAAATGGGAGAAGCTAATGGTGGTTCCCTTTCTTACAAGTGATATTGGCAATGATCTAGGTCTTCTTCCTGGTTTAGTCTTCAAGGAAAAGAATGTCTATTTTTCTACAACCTCAAGTAGCAGACAGCTTATGCTTGGGAAACAAAACTCAGTGACATTTGTATAAAACAGCCATTCTGATTTGTTTCCATGTAAACAAACTGGGAGTGTTCTTTCCTGAAAAGAAGAAGACTGTTAAAACATTCATCTTCTGACAAGATTTCCTCTGTGAATAGAGTGTCTTTAGTACTGGTTTTCTCCATGCTACATGTTATTTAGAATCTTTGCTTTCTATGCATTATCTTTTTTAGCATCTCTGCCATGTTTTCAGAAAAACTGCTGGTTGACTGGCGCAAGTGCTTGTCCTGAATTGTTTGTCACAAAAGATTAGAAGTAATTTCTTATTCATTTTCTTCTGTCTTTGTGATTTAGGTACTGGAAGATTTTCCTTCTGTGCAGATGCCTTTCGAATGGTTGGTACAGCTGGTTCCTCCACTGAAAAAAAGGGCCTTCTCCATCTCTTCTTCTCATTCAGCTCATCCAAATCAAGTGCACTTAACAGTAAGTGTTGTCTCATGGACAACTCCTTACAAGAGGAAGCGCACAGGTCTTTGCTCATCATGGCTTGCCAGTATTGATCCTCAGCAAAGTAAGTTCGAGTTTATATTGTAACTGCTCCTGAGGCATAATCTGGAGCAAATTGTAACTCACAGTTTATTTACTTCTTTCCTTAACCTTAAACAGGAGTCTTTATACCAGCATGGTTTAGTAAAGGTTGTCTTCCTCCCCCACCACCATCACTTCCTCTTATTCTCGTTGGACCTGGAACTGGATGTGCACCTCTCCATGGTTTTGTGGAGGAAAGAGCACTGCAGAGTAAAACTGTTCCAACTGCCCCAATCATTTTCTTCTTCGGCTGTAGAAGCGAGAAGGATGACTTTCTATACCGAGATTTTTGGTTGTCACATTCACAAAAGAATGGAGTACTTTCTGAAGACAAGGGTGGAGGATTCTATGTTGCCTTTTCAAGGAATCAGCCGCAGAAAGTGTATGTACAACACAAGATGTGGGAGCAAAGTATGAAGATATGGAGTTTGCTAACTCAGGGTGCCGCTATTTATGTTTCTGGATCTGCAAATAAAATGCCTGCTGATGTATTGACAGCATTTGAGGAAATCGTTTCTAAAGAAGGTAGGGTTTCAAGAGAAGCCGCTATAACGTGGATTCGGACACTGGAAAAGGCTGGCAAGTATCATGTTGAGGCCTGGTCTTGAGCTTACTTCTTATCTCTTTCATTAGAATGTAGTGGGAGAGTGGAAATGTCTACTTTTGCTATATGGAATTATGATGAAATTAATTCGGTTTGGTTTTCGAACTCTTATTATTGGATTTTAGCTACAGCCTGCCAGATGATGGGTTGCAAGAGAATAGGAAAAACAGTGGAGAGCCTTTATAAAGGTTTATTTGCTTCTGAAGAACTGATAAAGTGGGTCGATTGTTTATGAACTTTCTTCCATTGTTGATCAATTACAAAGCATTCATTGATAAGATGTCCATGTTATTTAACCAAGAATTCTTATTTTCCCTGGGCCTGATGCTGCCCGGCCTCATACCAGGCAAAATGCAATTTCCCCTGCAAACTGAAGTTGCTTATCTCCATTATATAATTGCTATACCAAAATGACAAGTAATTATGGAGTCCATATCTATAGGAGATTAAGATCTATGATTTCATTGAGAATGGAGCAAAAAAAATCAGTATGTGTCAATGTGAGTTTATCATGTCGCTACTTGCTATTAGCATGTTTTCCCAGTAAGTATTTCCTGCAAATCTTGCAATAGTAGAATTCCAAATGCTGTTCATGGGTATTGGGTATGCTGATGTTGGGAACCACTATGATCATCTGGATTATCGTCCCATGATTCAAGTCTACACAACTCCATCGCTGCTCTTGCTGCTGCTGCTGCATAAGCTGCTGATTCGAAAGCATCTTGAGCTGCAGCGGCCACATCTCTGTAAACCTTCCTTGCTTTCACTGATTCAGAGAGTGTTTCATCGTTTGTTTCTGCTTCAATGGGAAAAACATTAACCTTATGAACTTCAAATGTAGCACTTTCTTGCATCTGCAATTGTTTTCGACTTTTATAAATGTTAGATGTTTGATACTGAATTATGGTAGCAGATATTTTCTTGTTTCTCTAACTTTCAACCTTTCTGGAGATATCATGGCCCTTATGAGCCAGTTGGAGAGTGATCCCATTATGCTTAGCGATTTGCATTAGCATTCTTTGTCTGCTTTCCAAGCTTGCTTGCCATGTGGAAAGTCTCTGTATCATCTGAAGTAACCCCATTATAGGTAGGTATTTTTAGTTACTTTAAGATCAGATTTTTCACAAGTACAAAAGACATGTTATCATTAATGAACATGCGTTAAAATGCACCTTAGGATACACGCAACAGTTATTTCTTAATTCAACAGCATTACTAGCAAACTCTTTTCCATATTTGGATGTGAAAAAATCACGAATCTTTTGCAGCTCTGGAAACTCTCCACATCTTGAAGATGCAAAGATCAAACTTGATATCGACTCCTTGAGCTCATCGGGACATTCCCTGTATGAGAATATTGTAGCACATAATCAGGAGATAACATTTTTTTTTTCCTTCAAAAAGAAGAAAAAGAACTTGGTCTGCAAATTCATCAGGTGGATCAATAATGAAGAGGGAAAACCTGCTGTTTTTGACCATGTAAGTTCTCTCTCCCACAATGTAGCAGAAGTTTTCTATGAGAACAAATGCATCCAATGTATTCTGCTCCTTGATAACTTGCTCAACCTATTGAGAAAAGTTGGATCAATTTCAGAGGCTAAGAGGAGCAGGTTGAAGAAAGTGGGATTGGTCTTTTGAGCTACAACTTACGCGGAGGAGAGCATGTTGGGGGTGACCTAGCTGCAGTAGCTGTATTACATCAGACTCGGCTTGAGAGCACCTCACACCGTGAAGGTTTTTAAGAACGGCAATTCTGGAGATGGCAAGATCAGTCAGCATCTTCAACTTTGCTGTTTTTGAGGTTCTGCCCAGCAGAGCATTCAGTTTCTTTCCCATGTTTCGCTCTATGCTTCTGCTAATGTTCTAAAACCTCTCAACCTGACTGAAGAAGCTCAGAGGAGTTCTGCGACCTTCACATACAGATACAAAAGATGAGTGATTAACTCTTTTGTGTGTGTGTATATATGTGTGTGTCGGGGGGGGTGGGGGTGGGGTTATGGGTTTCAAGGCGAAAAATCAATAGGGCTATTCAAGTCTACAAGTCCAAGATATGCTGTGGATGTTTTTGTTGGCCACGGGTATGAAATTTAATTTATCATAAATTTATAGGTCACATCAATAAATTTAAAGATAAAAAAAAACACCCAATAACTAGAAAATAAATACACAGAAATTTATATGTTTGATAAAATGAAAGACGAAATTTTTTTTATACAACTACTCTCAACCACTTTATATTATTTTACTTGTAACTTAATTTAGTGTCTAGAAGTGATAAAAAATACTTCTATTTATAGAAATAAATTATTTAATGTCACCCTCCTCTTAAAATAGGGAAATCTAAAACAAAAAGAATTCTGATTTTACGATAAGAATAAATAAACTTATTTTAATTAAAAAGTAAAAATTCTAATTTAACTTAATTTCCAAACGACACGGTCAATATCCGATTGTCCCCTTGTGTTTGGGCTTTATGTTTCTACACCCCACCAAAAGCTTTGACCCCAACATGTATGTTTTTACCTTGAATTAGTCCCAGGTTTGGTCAATTAGGGACGGCCTTTTTTATAGAACAAATCCGGAAGCTTGACTTATTCTCAAGCCATGAATTCTCTTCAACTTCAATTTTTTTTTTGAATTTTTATAGTTTAGTGTAGTCGAGAAACTGGAAAAATGAAGAGAATTGTGGGTCATGTAGTAGAATAGAAAATCTAAACAACATTTAAGGTGGTTTTCTCTTATTCGTTTGCGGCTATATTTCTTCTTAATTGTGATTTTCTTTTCTAGTGACTGCTCTTCTCTTACTTTCTTATCATACTAGAAATGGTTTAATTTGATGTGGGTTGTAGCTTTCTCCGTAGGTATAATTGATATATAGGAACAACGTGTGAAATAATAAGTATCTAAAGTTCATTTTTAAATTTATGTTTGTACAATTTAAAGATATAATCCTTATTCTCTTAAAGAATCTTTATTCAAAAGTATTATTTAGTCATTGCCTTCCTCACTACAGATTTAATCATTCCAATTCATCAAGAATAGACTTATATTTTCTTTTTTTCAACAAAATTGCTTTCGAAAATTTGATAAAAAAAGAGTTTGATTTATTTTTTCCTTAAAACTTCACTTGCCAATGTTTAGTATTGCATTCCAACTGATTAGACTATTATGTGTTTTTATTTAATTTTATTTTTACTCATATTTTTCAATAACTTCATAAAGAATATTAAAACATAATTGATGAGATTGAAAGTCATATATAGTAAAAAGGGTGGTGTATGGGCTGACTCAACAAAGGAGGTTGAACGATTTAACAGTGATATTTCTCGAGGTTTGAGATCTGCAACGAACAGTAAATGTTAAACTAGTCGAGGTGCCCTCGGCGAAGGTATTTCGACGCTCAAGTTAGTTATAGTTAAAATAAGGTAATCGAGTAGAAGAGTAAGAGCGTATAGTGTATTTTTCATTACTTGGAGTGTGGCTCGAAGTGAGGTATTTATAGTCTTCTCCTGGTGTGTAATATGTCTAAGATGCCTCTATTAGGTGTAGAGGGCTCTTGTCTTTGCTTGGAGGTTATTGGTCATTTTCGATCCCGATACTATTTCAGATGGCATCATCTCCTAGTTTCATAGATAACTAGTACTCTAGTGGTGCACCCCCCTGTTAGAGTTGGTGGCAGAGACTGTATTAGGTGGCATGTGCCATTAATGTGGAGGTATGCTGTTTGTTAAAGCATTAATTGCAATCAGGATATCAGTTAACACCAGAATGAGCACTCTGGTTGATAAAGATCGAACAGACAAGGTAGTCGACTAGAGAAATGGTTGACTGGGTTAAGTGGCTTGAAGCCTCATGTTGGGTATGGTTGAGAACAGTTCATTCAACCAGACAATTTTGGTTGAGTGGATCAACCCAGTTGAGTTTAGAGGCGATGTTGGGCTGTAAATGTTAGGTGGCCCTAGGGGCCCTCTCTAAGGTCGATAACTAGTTGGATTGGGCCTGTTAGGCTATCTCATATCATATGTCCCCTCCACTTGCGGTCCTACTTGAGCTTATTGACGAGTAGGAGCAGGGAGTAGATAACTAAATGATGGTCATGGTGGTTACGACGGCTTTATGGTGGTTATGCGTATTCAACCAGGGTTTTGACCTCTCAACTGGGGTTTTTGAATATTTGACTAGGATTTTTGACAATTTTTGTGCATTTAATGCGTCAGTTATATTGCAGAATACAAAATACTAAGGGGTGGCAATACAATTATTACTGCTTCTTGGGTTCCCGCATCTAAATTCCTATAAATATGAGGGGAAGAGAGACCTATTTTACACTTTTGCTGAAATCTGT
>JACGDI010005629.1:241567-268829 GCA_014898725.1 Jacaranda copaia | reverse complement strand
ACAGATGAAGGATGTTTGGGCAAAGTAAAGCATTTGAATTCATTGATCTTAATCTTGCTTATCATTTTGGGTTGTCATGGAAATATTTAAGTTAAAATTCTGAATAGCATATTTTGTTTTGAATTCACTAGTTAACAAAGCATTTGAATTCATTGATCTATTATACTGAAATGAAATTGAATAGCATATTTTGTATAGACTGAAATAAAATTGAATTCTGAAAGAAATCATATCCATTATACTTGGGAAGTGGTTGTTTAATTAAATTGAGTTAATTTTCATCAATTCTCAAATTTTAAAATTTTGATTTTTTAATTAATTGAAAAATTCTAATAGGTCGCTAACTGTCAATTATTATCTAAATGTTTTAAAATTTATTTGAAAAAGTAACAAAGTTTAAATATAATTTATATTTATTAATAATTAAATGTTTATTAATTACCAAATTAACTATTAATAATTAGAAAAAACATTATTTCATCAATAGTTAGATAAAGTCACTACTCACAATAAATTTATGCTTATGTTTTATACATCACAAATTTTAACAAATTAGTAAATTGGCAATAATGATAAAATATTGGTTACTTACTCCCCATAGAAGCTATCAATTGAAATAATTGATTGGAATTTTTTTTTTTTTTAATTTAGAATGGCGTTGCAAAAACAAACAAATGAAATATGTATAAAACTACATTCATTGAGATAAAAAAAATTGTAATATATTAACACGAATAGAGTATAACTAGCTTGAGGAATTAATTTAAAGATATAACTTTTTTTGAAAATTTTTATAATTATGATTGTGAAGCTATTTGAAAATGAAATTAGGGTTCTTTTAAATAATTAGAAAGTTTTTTGAGCTTGACTCTAGAATGCATTGCTGAAAACTCTTGATTTTTAGTGTAAATAATTCTTCATATTCCATTTAATTTTGGGAGTTGATATTCATAATAATTAATCATTTAGTTGGTGTCCACTTGAGTCTAGATGCCAATCTTGATGGGCTTTATTAATTAGACTCTTTGGCTTTTATTATTCTTATTATTTAATTAATCGGCCCATGTAATTTATTTTTATTTTTATTTATCTTTATGAGCTTAATTCATCATATCATCGAATCCGCCTATTTTCAATTTGAAAATCTTATTCTCATGTTGAAAGAATAGTATAAGCTCCAATTTTAACATTTATCTTGCCTTAATTAATTTGATTAAATTTTAATAAAGTTATCAATTAATTTTTACTATTTTTATTTTGTGTGAAAATTTTGAACAGCTCAAATGTCATCTAAGTCAAGGTTCTTCAATTATCAATGTTTGGTAAGTTTTAGTGAGCGTTTTGCTAATTGTCTTGCATTCGTATGGGGTTTCAGAAAAATTTTGGCAAGTTTGGGTTTGAGAAGAGTGGGCTTTATGAGAAGCAATAATTAAATTGGTGATCTTATTGATTACTGATTCAATCAGTTTAACCACCGATTTAACTGATATGAAGTCATAATTATATTTAATATTATATAAATATATTAAATATATTAAAAATATTAAAAATATAAAAATATGTATATATAAAGGAAAAAAACCAATTTGCCTGGTATTATGAAACTTTTTCCCAACTCTACTTCATAATAAAATTCATACATCAATTTAAAATGTCAAATCATAAAATAAGACTTGCTAGAAAATATCCTTATAGAATTCATTACAATTTACAAAAATAATAAACACCAGCTCTCAAGTAACATAAAAATTTTAAATATAAATAAAAATCAATATTACAATAGACAACAAAGTTAAAATACACAAATCTTCGATTATTGTCTGCACTCTCATCAAACATTGTCAAGTGAACAATATTCATAATATTACCATCATCACTTGAACTAGTTCCAACGCCACCATATTTGGACAAGTTAATATCATTATTTCCAATGAATTCATCTTCATTCACATTGTTTACATGCCCTAGACAAAATTTAAAAATATGAATGAATACGAAATGCAATATAAAGATTGAATAAATTAAAGCATATACTAACCTTTTGATTGCTTCGCTTGCAATTGATAATTAGAAATGTCTTCCTCAAGCATTTCTTCCAATTCATCGTAATCTGGCTCACCATTTGGTGCTTCATCAACTACGCAAAACTCTACGTTGTCAATGCACTCATAATCAATTGAATCATATGGTCATTTCTTTGCACTAAGACTACTATGTATATAAAAAATATAAAATTAAAATTTATTATGACAACTACATAAATCAACTAAGAAAACATCAAAGTAACAAGTAAAATAAACAAAAATAAACTTCATACCGTTGTTGCAAACATAAATTATAGTGGACAAAGACAAGATCATTAACTCTAGCATGTTCCAATCTATTCCTCTCTGTGTGTGTGTGGATGTGCTCAAACACACTACAATTACGCTCACAATCGGATGAAGATGAAGTTTGATTTAAAATCTTAATAGCAAGCTTTTGTAAGTTTGGTGCATCAAAACTAAACTGTCTAAACACCCTCCACCATTCATCTAAAAATTATTAAATATAAAGGTTAGAATAAATATTATAAAATAAATAAGAAATTTAATAGAAAATTTTAAGATCTAAAACTAATTAAAAATACGAACCAGGACGAGTATTTCTTAAGTTTTTCAAAGCTAATGCCGTCCCAAAACCCTTTTGGTGCTTTTGAAACATGGTAATTTCCTCCATCACAGTAGTCATATCTAGAAGATGTACGTCAATGACATTATGTATGACTTTTTGGATCATATTGGAAAGTAGGATTTAACTAAAAGCCAATTGCGTGAAGGTTCTTGCTCAACATTTATCCCACCTTGCATTGATTTTGTCAAATGTATTCGCCATAATACCTCTCTTTACTATGAAACAATTCTTTTTTGCTTTGGATCACCCTCAACACACCCTCATACACATAACCCAGTGAAGATTTCTCATCAGAATGACAAATGCACATCAATCTCATGATTAGGCCCATGATCTTTGAAATAATTAAATAATTATTCCAAAACTTCTCATATAGAATAATTTGTTTAACTTCCTTTGCTTTAGTTGAATTCAAAAACTTTTTACATCCTTGACTTGTAACCATTGCTTACAAATGTTCTTTGTGGCCTTAAAGACTTTTCAAAGCTATGAATGTTGTGCCAAAATAGGTATCTTCTGAGCTCCAACCCCATCATTTCCTCAATCAAGCATGAGGCCATTTATGATTGTAAACAAAAGCTATAATCCTTGAAGCAAGAATCACCAAGTTATTAACAAGAAGCATCTCAAATATGTCTTTCATAATTAAATTAATGCAATGAGCAGCACAAAGAGACCAACATATTGATGGATACTTTTCAAAAAGCAATTTTCCAGCACTTTTGTAGTTGCTTGCATTATTAGAAACCACATGCACAACATTTTTAGGACCTACCATTTCAAAATTTTAGCAAAAAGATTGCACAAATTCTTAGCATTTGTTTCTATACTTGAAATATCAATAGATTTAATGAACAAAATTCCAGATGAACAACACACTAAGAAATTAATCAAAGATCTATGCCTATTATCAGTCCAACCATTAGCTATAACTGTACAACCAATCTCAACCCACTTAGTATGGAAAGAATCAACAATCAATTGGATTTGTGTTTTAGCTGCTCTAAGTAAAGGAAACCTTAGTGCATAATGAGTAGGTCCATTATGACCATGGTTCATGGTGGCTATCCTACTAATTGCTAGCCAAAACTAGGGTGAATTTACAGCATTTAGTGGAATACCACTATCATAAATCCATAGAGCAATAGCCATGTCAGTTTTATGCCATCTTTCTCGACTTTACATGCATGCTTGTATACTAAGTTAGGATGAATCAATTCCAACCTTGCCTTTCATATAGTTTTCTATATTATTATTCCTCTTACCTTCTTTTTTATCCCCCCAAATGTGGAATCTCATGAATATCATTTTCATCATAATGTTGCACATCATCAAAAGTTTCAATATTTTCTTTTTTCTTTTGACTAATCTTTGCTAAAGTTGTTTTCATTTGAAAACGAACTTCAGAAGTAACTTTAGGACATGGTCTCACATTACCAGTTATGCCAACAAGATATTGCTTCGCTCGATTAATCCCCTCTCCAGAAATTAGTTGATTGTAGAATTGGCATATAGTTATATGACCTTTCCTGCTCTTCGATGCCTTGATAGTGCTTCATAATAATATTTCCACTTTGGGTATAACTTTGGCTTTGGATGTGAAGTCTTGCTATTAGATGTTTGATCCACTTATTGAGATTTCATAAGCAAAGTTTTATCAACACCATCCATATCCTACAAATTCAATAAAACATGGTGAAATCAAGTTATGATCAAATTATTTTAATAATTAATTTAAAAGCAAATGCCATTTCTACTAATACAAATTAGCAGAGTAGACTAAAAATTTGGACATCTTTCAAGATTTGGCTCAACTTGCAAATTGAGGGAGTCCTATTTCAAAGACTTTTTGATCAATTAGTTTAATAAGCTAATTCAAATAACCTTGCAATTGATTATAACTTTGCAATTGGTTATAATCAAGCTATATAGAAATTATGGCCAAATAATTCTTTGTTGCTTTTTTTTGTCTTTTTTTCCCTTTTCTTTTACTTTTTATAGATATCTCTTCTAGAAAATGGAAAGAAAATCAAATATAGGACCTCATATGGGGTTCAAGTTTGAGTAAATCATAAACCCATTTTAGTGAGAATTTTATTTTATTTCAATTGAATCCATATACATATTTAAAGAAAATAAAAGAAACAAGAAATGAACAATAAGCTCTTATTTCATTTCAATTGAATCCATATACATATTTAAAGAAAATAAAGGAAACAACGAATGAACAATAAACTTGAAAAATACCTCTTTCAAAGCTTAGGTCCTAATTCTTGAAGCTTAGTTCTTGAATATATATTTGGGATTTAATGTTTGGAGTGGATTTAAATGAGAAAATAGAAGGAAAAAAATAAAAAAGAAGATTGAAAATGAAAAATGCAGTGAACTACTGAACTGAATTTCCACAGCCGTTGTCACTTTATGCCTTTGCTTGGCTTCTTGCAAGTTAGCTTTAAGGTTTTTACTTTTTATTTATTTAGTTTTTAGTTTTTCTTTAAAAAAACCTAATAACTAGTTTAAAATAAAATTGATTCACCAGTTGAACCAATTTTTTACCAATATACACCGGTATGCACAGATGTTTTAATAAATTGGTTTTAACTATCAAATTAGACCAGAACCTTTTCTTTTTCTCTTATTTATCTTTTTCTCTATGAATTTTTATCCAATTTCTTGGAGTCAATAAAATTTTTTTAGGGTACATTAAATTGGGTCATGTTGTGTCTTGAAAGCGAGATGTTGAGAAGTAGGACCTAGTCTTAGAGAAAGTCTCAACTAACTCAAAATCTATAGAGATATGAAAGGCGGCACTGGGAGCATCGCCATAAGGAATCATCGGTTGATGCAAGGGTGACCGGTGCAGTTGTAGCCAATTAGGAGTTCGTAGTGCTTAGCTAGGTCGAGCACTTGTGGGGCATCTCAAGTAGATGGTTGCAAAGTGGTTGCCTTGGACAAAATGCTTGTCTTGGGTACATGTAGGGTGTTGTCACCCAAACAGGTGTTGCTTGGGGCATTTGTGGCCAATCAAAACTCGTGCAAACTCATAGAGGTTGTCCTTCTCATTGTGTTGCCATGTTTTTTGGGTTTGTGAGTTCTTCATTGGGTGCATTATCCAATCAAATGTTATTTTGTTAAGTCACATCTTAAGATTTTGGAAATCATCCTTTAGTTCTAACTTATTTTCTTCATTCGAGTTTGGTTCTAAGTCCAAAGCAAAGGATACTTCAAAAAGGGAGGTCTACGATGCTCCTGTTATTGATAGCCATTTTATTAATGATGTAGAAATTGATAGTTTGATTTTGTCGAGAGAGTTAGAAATTTTGAGGCGTAGAATTTGTATTTTTGATGGTTTTGAATTTCTTTTTTCCTTTATTAAAGGATAGCATAGTGTTACCTCCTTTGGGGTACTTTACCATATTCAGTATTTACTTTAGTAGTGGGCTCTCCCTTCCACCAGATCCTTTGTTATTGAAAATAGTTAGAAGTTATGGGTAGTGTTTGAGTTAATTTATCTAAAAGTTTTTCACATAATTTGTGGAATATTAGTACTACTTGTCAATTTTAAGTCTTTTCATATCTTTAGACATTTCTTGCTCTTTGCTCAAAAAGCGAAAGGTGTCTAATGAGCCTTTCTTTCATGTCTTTCTTAAAATAAAGTGTAAGTTTTTTAGTAATTTGCCTTTTTGTAGAGGGCTTTGCAAAAGTAGATTCCTCCCTCTCGAGATGAGGGTTGGGGTGTTTCCCATGTATGGAGTGGCTCACTATCACTAATGCATCTAGGTAAAGCTTATCGTAACCTTTGCCAATATTTTGAGGAGGCGGGTTTGTTTAATTCTCTCTTTAATATGATTTATTTGTTCCCCAAGGTTACTTAGTTTATTTGTGTTGATTGCTCTTACATGTGTTCTTGTTGGTGCTTTTTCACATTTTTCTTCAGTACTTATATTATTTTTTATTGATTATTCATTAGACTGTTGAGCTTAATGTAGAGATCAATTGATGAGGATCTCTACTAGGACGATAGATAGAGGCTCGTATGAGAGAATATGTTGTGAAGTCGTATCCTAGAGAGATGGCAATAACTTGTGCTGTCTAAACTCTCTATGTCAATGATTGAATGAGGTCCATGCTCTATTATCACCTATGGTGCATCAAGCAAGTACAGAAATGGTTTTGAGGCTATGATTTTTAAACTAGCTAGGAAACATGCATGATAATTAGTGGTTGGAGGTATTTGTCCTCAGCTTTATTACCATTTTCATGGCAACGAGGGTAAAGGTTATTTCATTATGGTTTAGCTAGAGTTGTAGTGTTAACTCACACTAGCACATGGTTAAGATTGGCATTGACAGCTTGCGAGGCAAAGTGAGTGAATATGATCAAGAAAAATTGGAGATATTCTTCTCTTCCCAATTGACCAAGCTTATTGTTGGAGACTTTGCTTAGGTAAGCATTATGTTACTACTTAATTTGTTTTGCATGTGTGTTTTTCTTGTAGTTGCAATTATTGACTCATCATGCTTATAACTCTTTTGGGAATAAAGTTGGAATTTAGTCATATAGATGTCTCATCAAGCAGATAGGATAGTGAAGGTAATTTCATGGCTTAAGAAAGATGCTATTGGGTTTGCTCAACAGCAATCCCCAAGGGAGGAAGAGTATGCAAAGTTACTAAAGGAGTATAAGCAGGTGATGGTGTGTAATGCAAAGAAAGTGAAGACAAGGAGAAAACTTTTGAGTTTGCTAAGAAGATGCTCATTGCTGCTACGTGCAGGGACATAATCAAGGAGTTTAAAAGTTTTGATGAGTTTTTTAAGGCCCTTGAAGTAAAGGCCATAGTGACCAATGAGCAGAAAATCTAGGGTTGTTGCCAGGTGCTTAGCGAGATAGGGTGATACCCCAATTAAGATAGGGGAGATAATTTCTAACCTAACCCAACAACTAGCACAAAATTAGTGTGTTGGGTTGGGGTTTATTGAGTTGGGTTGAAATATGGTCAACCTAAAATACAACCTGTGAGTGATTATATGCCTAAGAGATAGATGAATTAGGCTAAAAGAATTTTAATGCAACAAAAGTTTACCACTCAAAATACTTTTTAGCTTTTCAAAACTATTTAAATCTTTTGCCAAAAAATAGTTTTAGTTACTAATTGGAAGTTGTAAGTACCAGTTAAGATATCAGTCAGATTAGGGATAAGTAAAGCAGTAAAAATAAAAGTAAATAGATACTGGTATTTATAGAAGTTCGACAAGCTTACATCCTTTACCTAAGTTTTCACTTAGGATTTTAAACATATCAAATTAATTAAAATATGATAATATTTACAAGTAATCACAATAATTTGATAGTAAAAAAAGTGAAAGGATTATAAACACTCTAGCAGGGTGAAAAATCAGCTTTTCCCAAAGAGTTAAACCAGAATCCCAAATGGGATGAGGTAGACTCTAGAGCACTGTGAAACCAGCTGCTTGTGAACAAGACCAGGGTAACTTTTATCAAATTCACTTGCACAGCCTCTATAGACTAATGCATGAATTGCTGCCACTTCGTACGACAAGCTTTAGTCACTTCTTCTATACCAAAACTAAGAAAATTGCAGAAGATTCTAGATAGTACTACTCTACTAGTTTTTTCACCTAAAGATCCTTAAAGCTACCAAGCACCAATTTATTTTCTTCACATGGTCTCTCGAGAGTAGGTACGACTCTTGTCCATCTTGACCACTTGGTCCTTTGAGACACAAACTACCTTATTTTCATCTCCTTAGGGTCCATCAAAGGCAAGCTTCGCTTAACCTTCTTCACCACAAGGTCCCTTGAAAACACACGTAGAGCAAAGAACTAGTAACATTTAAGCACAATAATGTGTAAAAAAGTATCACACAACTTCTCAAGACACTTAACAAAGTTTTCTCTTGACTAAGTGATTTGATTTATTAATGCTGCATATTTCTACTTTTATATGGTTATCTCTAGTGGCTATGAATGCTTATTAAGGTAAGAATCCGTTGGAAATAAATAAGGGAACAAGATAATTTTAGTAATCATGCATTAATTTTTTAAACAATGGACGATTCAATGATTTCGGCATGATATGATTTCTTTCCTAAGTTATAAAAATGTAAATCGGATTAGAATCTTCATGAGATCTTTTTAATTATGGAAAGTAAATTCCAGCGGGTAACATATTCTAATAGATAATGAGTAAATAGATTCCAACAAATAATATGGAAAGATATTCATGCTTTCAGCTTATATTTCTAGGAGAGTAATTTTGTTATAATTAAAATAATATAAATTATCAAAGGGTTACAATCTCCCCATTTTTTATGATGACAAAATTTGAGTAGAATGAAAGGATATCACTTGAACTCCTTTGTCTATGTGCTTAATTCTATTGCTTCCTATGTTTGGAGTGATTTGTGCTTCTTCTATCCATATACTTAAGAAACTAGAGAATCAACAAGTACCAGTAGACACTATATATTGGATTTCATTAATAACATGCCCAATCATCAGAAGATCATTAATAGCAAGCATAATCATTAGAAAATTGATCATCTAGGATAATAAGTTTACAGGCCCATTAATAAAAGTTTAAAAGCAAAGGTTATTTCCAAATAACAAATGTTCTAGCAAGTAGTCAAAATAACAAAAGTTCCAGCAGATAAGCATTTCAAATTTCATATGTCTTTTCTCCATTTATCATCAAAAAGAGCCTAAGAGGTATTCACATAAGCTTTAACTTTTTTCTTCAATCGTGTCACACTGGCACAATTGTGATTGGTTTGGTTTTACGAAGAAGACGCTTGAGCTTGTAATCCATGGAGTCAACAAGGGTTTCCAAACCACCTACAAGAGTTTCCTCGGCTTTGCTAGGATCATCTATCTTAGCTTCAAGCCCAACATCCACTTTATTGGCTTTCCCTGGAGCTTTTCTTAGTGTTTTAATAGAAGTAGGGTGAACGGGGCTGGATTCTTCATATTCCAAGGTAATGGAAACTAGAATTTTAGGTTTATGAGGACAAAGCTTGATACTACTAGGAGTTCCACCAACCCTTCTAAATCACCTATCATTGTTAGTATACACTGAACCCTTATTTTCCTAATACTAGCAAGATCCAAGACTTTATGGTCATGCTCCCCCTTAATCTATGCTTCTGGCAAGAAAATGCCCTTATGTTAAAAAATGTGAGTAAGGATTATGGAGTAGAGAAGATTTTTGGCTTAATGAGAGAATGAATAGACCATGTATTTCAGAATTATGAAGCTAATATTAACTGGTTTTTATTTAACAGCCTTAGCTATCACATAAAGACTTATGGAGTTTAGATAAGTGGAATAACAACCACTAGATACCAGGGAGGAAAAGATAGTACAATTGACCATTTTATGAAGCAGAATATATTTAATCTTTAGTTTGTTTAAAGCAAACCCATTAGATAAAGCAAATTGCTTACCACTCCAAAATATTTTTGTGATTTCTTCATAGGAAATATTAGCTTTAGACAAGTCTCCAAAATTAAAGAACTTAGTGCCATCATTAGGAAGGTAAAGTATAAAGTTTAGTTTTGACAAAGAAAGCACAACTCTTTTTCGAAATACATAAGACTTAATAGAAATGTCATTTTCATATTCATCGAAAGTAAAGTTTGAGTAAAATAGCTTCACCACATAGTGATAGGAGCTTCCATCTAATTTCATAAAATTGTCCCATTTCAATTTACACATAAGATTAATGGTGGGAGATTTTGGCAAAGAATCAAAGTGATCCGCTTTTCCCCTATCCAAATTTTGGCCAGAATTTGACAGAAGAAGAGACCTTACGAAATTCTAGTTAGTAATATATTTAGGATTGACTGGAATAGAAGATTTAAGGCCTGACAATCTCTCATTTGAATCACTTAGTTTTCCAGGAGAACCCATGGGGGTGTCTTTAATATCAAGTTCTTCAGACCACAAGAACTCATGTTTATTAGAGGTAGATGATTTTTCATCATCAAAGCCTAAATCTTCATACCATTTTAGCAAAAGAGGGGCTTTGGATACTTCAAGAAGAACGGGTTAAAAGAAGGAAGAGGGAAGTTTCTTTTTCTTCGAAGACAAAGGTCCAGTTGATTTGATTTTTCCTTTCTTTGGCATTTTGAAAATTAAGGGATGGAAGACAAGAGGGAACTGCTGCAAAAGTATAGAAAAAGGAAGGGAAAGTTGAGAAAGAAGTTTTGACACGTGAAGGAAGATGATGAACTAGTTTAGAAATAAAGAGTTCTTTGAAAAATGTATTTTTGGAAATTGGATAAGTTATTAGACTTAATGATCAAGAATTATGTGAATAAATATGATAATGGGAGAAAATTTCTGGCACATTATCATGTAGTTTTTGAAGAAGGAATAATTGCCAAATTTAAATATGTTATTGAACCCCACTAAATTCAAATTTTGAGTTAATTCCTAATTTTTCTCTAATGCACACAAATTTCTTTTCTTCTAAAGCTTTTTGTAAAAATAGCTATAAGCTGATTTTTAGCAAAAACAAAATCAATTGATATATCACCTTTATTCAAATAATCATGCAAGAAATGATGTTTAATCTCAATATGTTTTGTGCATGAATGCAGAACTGAATTTTCAGAAATGCTAACAGCATTGGAATTATCACATAGAATGGGCACGTAAGGCACATTAATACCAAAATCATGCAAAATACATTTCATCCATAATTCCTGGGAGCAGCAATTGCCCAAGCCCATGTAGTTTGCCTTGGTTATAGATAATGCAACTATGCTTTGCTTTTTACTACACTATGAAACCAAATAATTTTCCAGTAGTTGGCAACCATCGTTGGTACTTTTCTTGTCTATGTTGCAATTAGCATAATCCATATCAAAGCTACTTATAAAATTAAAAGATTTAGAATGTGGATACCATAAGCCACATTGAGATGTTCCCTTAAGACATTTCAATATTCTTTTAACAACATTTAAATAGGATTTCTTTGGATCAGATTGGAATATAGCACATAAGCAAGTTGAAAACATAATATCTAGAGGGCTAGTAGTTAAATAGAGTAACCTACCAATCATACCTCTATAGACTTTTTCATCTATGTTCTTACCATCCTCATCAAGTTTTAGTATGTTATGCCTACTCATGGGAGTGTAGGCTTGCATCTGCTCATTCCAAACTTCTTTAGAAGCTCTACTATATACTTTTCTTGTGAGATGAATGTCCCTTTCTCAGTTTGATTTACTTGAAGTCCCAAGAAGATATTGGGCTCTCCTATTAGGCTCATTTCAAGTTCCTATTTCATTTTCTTAGCAAACTCTTGACAAAATAGATCATTAGTAGAACCAAAAATAATGTCATCAACATAAATTTGAATAATAAGATAACCATTTTCTTGGTGCTTGTGAACAAAGTGTATTTAAGATTCTAATAGAAAAACTATTGTTTATACGAATATTGCTCAATCAAACATACCAAGCCCTAGGAGCTTGTTTTAGTCCATATAAAGCCTTTGTTAATTTAAAAACATGAAGAGGAAAGTTCTAAATTTTGAAATCAGGGGGTTGCTCAACATGAATTTCTTCTTTTATGAATCCATTTAGAAAAGCACTTTTTATACCCATGTGATAGACCATAAACTTTTTATAAGATACAAAGATAAGAAGCATTCTAATAGATTCTAATCTTGCGACTAGAGCAAACATTTCATTGTAGTCAATGCCTTTTTGCTGACTGTAGCCTTTTGCTACTAGTTTGGCTTTGTTTCTAGTAACTCTACTGATTTCATCTAACTTATTTCTAAACACCCACTTGATACCAACTATTAGATGATCTAATGGTCATTCTACTAGCATCTGAACCTCATTCTTTTCAAAATGAGCCAGTTCTTCTTTCATTGCATCAATCCAGAATAGATCTTTTAGTGCCTCTTTGACATCTTTATGTTCAATCATTGAGATGAGAGCATAATTAGATTGATTTGGTAGAACTTGCTTTGCTTTATATCTGGTAGTTATTTTAGCTTGAGGATCTCCAATGATTTTATTAATAGGATACTAAAAGCATGTTTAAACTTTCTGATTCTTTGTTCAGCCCTTCTAATTGATTTACTAGAATTGGGTTCATCAGTGGGATTTGCTTTCTTAAATGATTTTGGTTTCTCTAGATTTGATGCTAATGGATTAGGGTCTGGAATCTTGATTAGTTCTTCGAATCTTGTAACTTATTGGCTCAAGGTTTTCGTGGCACAAGATGGGTTAGTTTCATCAAATGTAATATGAACTTGTACTTTCCTTGAATATTCACGATACAATTGACACCAAATCAAGAGACGGAAAGTTGGAATGATTTCATGAAAAAAATGGCTTCATAGATGTATGAGAAGTTTAATAAGTATTGAAAAGAGGATTCTATTTTGTTGGTTATTATAGTGTTATATGATTTGAGATACAAAATTAAATTTATGGAGTTTTGGTATAACAAACTTTATGGTGTTGGATCTAAAGGATGCTTGCAAGTAAAGGAAAAATTGTTTTTTGTTTTTATTTATTTGGTGAGGACTTGGGGAATTCTAACAAGTTAGCTACAAGTGTTTTATCTTCGTCTCATGACATGTTTGATGATAATACTTCTCAAACTTTAAACATAAGTGACATGGATATATTGGAGGTAATAATGTTTTAATATTTTTTCTTAGTATACTATCTTGAAAAGTTATTATTTACTAACACATTTTTAATAATTTGATTATAGGAATTTGGCACATTTGCAAGCTCATAATTCATTTCAAGTGCACAAAAACGTCAATTGAAACTTTATTTGGATTAGCTTAGAATTAATAGAGATACTAAATTGATGTTCTTGGTTATTGGAAAGCTCATCAGTTTCGATATCCTGAGCTAGCTCAAATGGCAAGATATCTTGAGTGTTCCTATTTCTACAGTTGCATTCAAATAAGCTTTTAGCACTACTGGTAGAATTCTTGATCAATACTATAGTTCACTCAAGCCTGATGTTGTTAAGGCTTTGGTTTGTTGCAGGGATTGAAGATTTAGATAAATAGGTAACTTATTTTGGTGTTATTATTTATATTAATTATGGAATTATTTGCATATATTAATTTTTAACTTTGCTTTCTTGTTATAGATTTTGAAGATATTAAATTAGATGAGTTGATTGAAAACATAATGAATATGGCCTTTACTCGACAGCACTTGATAGCTCACTCATTGATCTTGATTAATGCTTTCTACTTCTTGGAATTTCGTAAGTAAGTTATGAATTTTATTTTTGATTTCATATATTTTTTATGTTTAACTATATTTTTCTTTGTTTTACTAGTTTAATTTTATAGACTTGGGCATTGAAAAAAGTGGAGAATGGTGACTGCAGACTAGAAATTGGATGAAATTTTTGAGAAACATTTCTAATGATTTTGTTTAATTTATTATTTTACTTCAAGGAAAACTAGAGTTTTTAGCTTTTGAGTTATGGTTACACTATGCTGTATTCAACAATTCTTACATTAAGATGCAAAAAGTATAGACCTTCAAACCTACCAAATTAATACCCGTTGAAATATTATTCATACTATAAAAATATTTATATGATGTATCTTATTCCTACAATGCACAATGCAAAATGCAAAATGGACGAAGTCAAATAAAAAACAACAACAAGTAATGTAAAATATGTCTTATATTATTATTTTCATAATTGGTTGGGTAGGTTGCGAGTTTTTAGATTACCGGGTCAATTCAATTTATAGTTGGATTGACCTAAGTTGGCTTGACATGGTGTACGTTGGATTTGGATTTAGGCTTATCAGGTTGAGAACTAAATGGCTTGGTTTCAAATTAAGCAAATTTATGCAACACCCCTACCTTGACCTAACTTGAACCCACCAGAATTGCTCCCCTAATTAAGTACTTGTTGCTGCTAGACTCCAACATCCTAGTAAATCTTTTGACCAGAGAGTCTAGTAGGACTTTAGAGGTTGATGCTGATGCCATGGTGGAGAAACCTATTAGAATAGTATCCCACGGCCAATTAGATTGGCATGTAAACTATTTCACTTGTAATACAATTTTTATTGAATGATATTCATATTTCAATAGCTATCTTTATCTTATACTTATTATACTTCACTAGTATTTGGTTGAAACCCTTAGATCACTTATGACTATATGACTTGCTTATGCATTGGGTGGTGATCATGAAATAAGTCTTACACAATCATGATCTTAAAATGTTTCAAGTCATAGAATCTTATAAGACAGTGCATCTAAGATTCAGATAGACTTGCACTAACGATGTATAAATTCAAAGGGTTGAATATTGCTACGTTTCATGAGTAATCCGTATTAGACATGGGTGCATGTTAGTATGTGTTTATTAGAGAACAAATTCACTGAAGGCCCACATAAAGAATCTACTAGACAGCTGTAGTGGCAAGTTTCCAACTTATGCTAGTGCATATAATTAGTCTTTAGACCTGAGAATCCATGATAACCTTGTGTTTAGGTTCTTATGCTTTGACTATTCCTTAACCACTCTACAGGTCAATTGGGTTGAGCTTGGGTATGAGCTACTTTGACATGGAGGTTTGTGAGACCCAAGATGAGATCCATCTCTTCGTCGTTGTGAAGGGCAAGTGTGTCTTCTATATATTCTATAATGATTGATTCCACGAAATTCTTACTCAAGGTAGTATGACAATTTTGAAAAGGCATTTCTAAAGATGAAGTCATAAAGAGGAATCAAACATTGGGAATAGAAACATAGTTATCGAAACTATTAGAGAGCCAGTAAATATCTTGCCCTAGGCCTTTTTTGGGTGATAAGAGTGAAAGGACTATATTTGTATGGCATGCATAGAGCTAGAATGATTTACCAAGAGCATATTCATTTCGACCAATTAGTTGGGCTCCATGGGCTTGAGGTTGGACATTAACCATAGAGATTGGATGCTCTTCAATTAATAGAGATTAATTGAATTGAGTTATTAGTTTAAAGGAGTTTAAACTAATATGAATATTTCGATGTTCTAAATATCACAAGAGTTGTGAGCCCATGTCCAATGAATGAAAAAACCTAATGTGTCACACACAAAAGCCAATAGGAAGTTCTATTTGATGAAGGGAATTTTCTAAGACTCAAAAAAATTCCTAGTAACCGATTTTGTGTTGAAGTTTCACACATTTCTTCCTCACCTTTCCCCTACTTTTCGGGCTTCATCACTTTTTCATCCTTTGGTGTTCTAGCTCACTAGTGGTTGATTAGATTTTGCCTGTGGTGTGTGGATCATTTCATTAGAGGTTAGACATTTGGATAGCTTTGCTCTTTGGAGACCTACTGCAGGGAAGTCTGTTTGGAGACAGATTTGAAGCACTTGCTGATTTTTTATTTTCCTAAAATTTTTACTGGGCATTCTTCAAAGTGTTGGAGAGGTTCTGTCCAAATTTTAGCCAAATCAGAGATGTTTTGCTTGGGCAAAAGTTGCCAGAATTCTGCTGCACTACGAGGAGACAGATTTGAAGTGTTCAAGCTTGTCTTCATCTCTACCGATGAAGGTATTTATCCTCTTCCAAATCCATTTTATAAGAATGATTTGATATTTGGATGGAGTGTAGTTAAGTTTTGATTTGACTATTTTTGCTTTATTACATGAATCCATGTGCTACACTCTCCAACAAGTGGTATTGGAGCCTATTTCATGCTTTAATTTGGAATTTTGTTTGATTGATTCATGTGATGAATTGATCTAAATCTCCAAATACTTGATCCAAGTCATGAATTAGAGTGTTTGGTAGATGTTTCTTGTGGCTCATTTGATGATGAATTGAATTATGCTAATATATGTTTTGAGAGTTAATCCATATGTTAGTATATTTTTAATTCATGAATGATTATGTTAAATTTTGATTGGTATTAGATGATGTTATATGTTGATATAGCATGTTAAATTTGGCGCTAAGGCATTTTGGTCATTTTTGGATCCAATTGGATTCAAGTTCATTGGAGATTTTTAAAGAATGTTGATTCTTACTTAAACTTGATTTTTGAAGCATGTTTGTGCACTTGAATTTTCATTTTCAAAAGGTGTTTTGAATCTAGAAATTTGTCTATAATGTGTGATTTAGTGTTAAGGAAGTGTTCTTAATTTTTTGATGCACAAAAGTTGAGCAAAAAACAACTTGACTTGGTCTAAACCTTGAAACAAGGCAAGCTGCTAGCCCTGGCTGAGCAGCGGACAGGCTTGGCATGTACCCGCTGCACAGCTATGCACCCTTGTTGGGTAGAGGTGCCTAGTTGCAGTAATGGGCAAGTTTTGAGGAGTTTTTATGCTATTTTTGTTGCCAAAATTAATCTAAATCATGATATATAGATGCACAAGTGTTTTGCAAGTTTTCAAAATTATGTTTGACATTTTTTTATTACTTTTAAAATCTTGTTAAAGTTAATCTTCTATTTGGAACAAAAATGAGATGCATAAATATTATGCTTATTTTTGTTAGATAATTAATTGTTTATGAGATAAGCATTTAATTGTGGAATTAAATGTCAATTTTTGATTTATTATTTATTTAATTGTTGAATGGATAATGAATGAATGAGGATGATCATGAGCCTTTAATATTGATTTTATTTGTTTCAAGTTGTTGAAAATGGCTGTATTAAATTGGGACTTGCATAACTCTTAATTTCTATCTTATAAATGTTGTGAGAGTAGAATACTAGGAGTGAGGATTTTATTTCTCATGTAATTGTTGCAAGGAGATAATAAGACCATTGGAGGCATAAAGACCCATGAATGTATGGGGATACATTTTAATAATAGCTAGATTTAATCAACCCACTTAAAATCAACTAAATAGTGCACTTATAGCTCTAAGTGTACTACTTGGTTAAGGCTCATGGTCATTCCACCCTAGGAGTATGCAAGGTGCATTTACTTATTTAAGCTTTCCATATCCTATTGAAGTATGAGATGCATGGTTAGGATATAGAAAACTTAAATAAGAAGATAAAATTGATGAGATCTTTGCAAGCAAGAAAATCCCTCCACTTAGAGGAGTCTAAGTGCTTTCAAATATTAAGTCAAAATGGATACAACTTGAAATGAGTTTTAATTAATCTATGCTTTCTACCAATAATATGTGACATGACAATGCTACTATCTTTTGTGTGATGGCACATGAGTCGTGGGTCACACTTAAGATAAAAATTTGTGATCACATACTTAGCATATGATGCACCTTTGATTTGATACTTCCTATGTATTTGCACACAAATCATGGGATGACATAATGTGATTTTGAATCAAAGCTTGATTGGTAGGTCCAACTTAACACCTACTAATGTGGATGGCACATGAGTCATAGGTCTACACGACAAGTTAGGCAAAATATATCAAGGGTTACATAGTAATGCAATTAGCAAAAGCTGTTGACCTTTTGATTGTTTGTAGATGGCACACGAGTCGTGGTTCCACTAACAAGTCCTTAGGATCTTGATTCTCACTAGAAAATGAGATTTCTCAAGTTCTTCAAGAAGGTGAGGAATTTGATAAAATAATGGGAGAAAAATATGCTTCAAAGTCCATAATTGTGTTTTCAATATCAATATTTAATCACATGCTTATACTCTCTATATTTGCCTTTGTAGATTTTTTAAATCTCAAACAAATGGCTAGGAATCCACTCAATGCTATTTTGGAAACTAATAAACTCATTTGTCCTAACTTTTATGATTGACTTAGAAACCTCAAGACTATTCTAGATTCCAAAAAGATGACATATATACTTACTCAAAGTCTGCCGGACACCATTGGCAATGATGCCATTGATAAGGCACATGAAGCGTTCACGAAGTTTGTGAATGATAATCTACAAACAAGATGCCTTGTGATAGCTTTTATGTCCAATGAGCTCCAAAAGTTTCATGAGCACATGAAAACTGCTCACGAGATATATTTGCACTTAAAAGAGTTGTATGGTGTGCAAACTAGATGTGAAAGATTTTCATTGTCTAAGGAGCTCTTTAGAACTAGAATGAATGAGGGCTCGAGTGTCCATGACTATGGGCTAAAGATGATCGATTTCATTGATATGCTTAATCAATTGGACTTTATCATAAACAATGAGCTCTATGTGGATTTGATACTTAAACCATTGCTTAGCTTTTTTGATCAAAAAGTTATGAATTTCAACATGACGAAGCAAAAAGTAATGATTGATGAGTTGGTTAATATATTGGTGACCACCGAGGTGACAACGAAGAAAGACAAACCTCTTATGCTTGCTTCCTCCCTCAAATCTAAAGGTTTTAAGAGTGCTAAGAAGAGAGGTAAAAGGAAGAAAAGTTCTTCCTCTAAAGGAAAGTAACCTTTGAAAGGTTCATGAGGGATCAAGAAAAAGAAAAAAGCTAAAGCCAATGCTAATTGTTTCTATTGTGGCAAGAAAGGCTATTGGAAAAGGAATTACTAGCAATACCTTGGCACCCTTGGGAAAGGTATGTAATTTTTGAAGTGTACTTAATGACAAATTTTTCCTCTTATGTATTTGAACCACATATAGTTCTCACCTTTGTCATTTGTTACAAGGGATGAAAAGAAGAAAGAGTCTCAATGAAGGGCACATGATCCTCCGCCTAGGTAATGGAGCAAAAGTTGCGGCCATGGTGGAAGGGGTAATCAATTTAACTTCGGGAATTCTTATATTGTATTTGATCCTTGCTTTTATGTACTCGACCTTGTTAAGAATATTATTTTTATTCCTATATTGGATAATCAAGGATATGCTTTTTCTATATCTAATGAACAATTGAAAGCATTAAAGAATAGTTCTTTAATTACACAAGATACATTAAACAATGGATTGTATATATTGGAATCGTATTCATCACTGTTGCACATTCAACGAAGTAAAATAAAATTAGAGAACCAAGAAGATGCCATCTTGTGGCATGCAAAACTTGGACATATTTTCAAAAATAGGATGAACAAGATAGAAGTCCTCAAAGTACTAAATATTAGCGGCATTGAGAATCTTCCTACTTGTAAGTCTTGTTTAAAGGAATAAATGACCAAAACTCCTTTTATAGGATAAATGGAGCGAACTACAAGTCCTTTAAATTTAATCCATATAGATGTTTATGGACCACTAACAGTTAGTGCAAGAGAAGGCTATTCATACTTCATAACCTTCACCGATGATCATATTTGGTTCGAACATATGTGTTTTATGAAGTACAAGTCCAAAACCTTTGACAAATTCAAAGAGTATAGGAATGAAATAGAAAAGCAAAAGGGACTAAGTATCAAAGCTCTAAAATTGGATCGAGAAGGAGAATACTTAAGTATAGAATTCTTGGATTATCTAAAAGAGAATGAAATTCTCTCTCATTGAACTCCACCCAACACACTCCAACATAATGGAATAGTTGAGAGGAGAAATCGTACCTTATTGGACATGGTACGCTCCATGATGAGCTTTTTTGATGTACATATATCCTTTTAGGGTTATACGTTAGAGACGACAGTGAAGTTACTAAATGTAGTACCTTCAAAGTTGATGCCAAAGATACCACATAAGACGTGGTATGGCATGGTACCCTTTTATTCTTTTCTAAAGATTTAGGGGTCTCCTGCTTACATCAACTGGCTAGCATGTGACAAGTTAGATGCAAGATTCACCTTGTGCAAGTTTGTGGAATACCCAAAAGAGTTTTTAGGTTATTATTTTTATGATCCCTCAAAATAAAAGGTGCTCGTTTTAAAGAACACCTCTTTTTTGGAAAAGATCTATTAGATAGAAATAGCATTATCGTTGAACTTGATAAAGTTCAAGATGATTAACAAATCACATAAGCAGTAGAAACAAGTAAACATCAATAACCTTGCACATAACCTTTAAAAAGATCGGAACAAATCAAGAAGCAACTCAAAAGGTTTGGATTCTTTCATGAGATGGTCCAATCAAATAGTGATCTAAAGACCTATCAAGAAGCTATGTTAGACATAGATTCGAGACATTGGCTTAACACTATGAAATCCAAAGTGAACTCCATGTACTCCAACAAAGTATGAACTTTGGTAGATCCATTAGAGGCTATAGTACTCATTGGTTGCAAGTAGATCTATAAGTGAAAGCTAGATGGAGAGGTTATGACCTTTAAGAGGTGACTAGTGGCAAAGGGTTATATTCAAAAACCCAATATTGATTTTGAGGAAACCTTTTATCCAATCGCTATGCCTAAGTCCATTAGGATTTTATTTTCCATAGCCATATATTATGACTATGAGATATGTCAAATGGATGTGAAAATCTCTTTCCATAATGGAAACAATGAAGAAGACATTTACATAGAGTAACCATAAGGTTTTACATTCAAAGGGAGTGAGCAAAAGGTTTGCAAACTCGAGAGGTCCATTTATGAACTCAAACAGGTGTCCCAAAGATGGAACGTATGTTTTGATAAGATAGTCAAATCATTTGGCTTTCCAAAATTGTGTATGAACTTTGTGTGTATAAGAAGGCTAGTGAGAGTAGTGTGCAGTTTATTATTCTTTATGTTGATAACATTCTTCTCATTGGGAATAAGAGAGAAATGTTAGAGTGTACTAAAGTATAGTTATCTACACAATTCTCCATGAAGGATTTGAGATAAGCATCCTATGTATTAGGAATACGAATCTATAGAGATAGATCGAGAAGGATACTTGGGCTTTCCTAAACACCATATATTGACAAAATACTAAAGAGGTTTAGTATGAAAGAATCCAAGAAGGAATTCATCCCAATGGGACATGGTCGATATCTCTTTAAATCTATGACCCCTAAAACTGACGATGAGCAACATAAAATGTCCCACATACTTTATGCATTTTCTATAGGGAGCATAATGTATGTTGTTTAATATGCAAGGTTGGATATATAGCACATGCTCTAAATGCTACGATATAGCATACGTTCTAAGTGTTACAAGCCGCTTTCAATCCAATGCTAGTGAATGTCACTAAAAGGTACTTAAAGCAATCTTTAAGCACTTGAGAAGGACTAAGGATTTGTTTTTGGTATATGGCAATGGAAAATTAAAACTCAAGGGGTTATTGGATTCTAGTTTTCAAACCAAAGTAGATGTTCTAAAATCTATTTTTAGATTTATATTTTGCCTTAATAGCAGTATGGTGAGTTGAAAGAGTTTCAAATAAGATATCATGTCGGATTCTACCACAGAGGCAGAATATATTGTAGTTTCAAAAGCTGCAAAGGAAGATGTTTAGATGAAAAACTTCATCTAAGAGTTGGATGCAGTACCTAACATTATTGAGCTTGTAGTTGTTTTCTATGACAATAATGAAATAGTAGCGCAAGCTAAAGAGCCATGATCTCAACAACAATCTAAACACATTTTGAGGCAACATCATTTGATTCGTGAATCATTGATAGAGGTGACATTCGAGTAGAGAGGGTAGCCTCATAAAAGAATATAGTAGATTTACTAACAGAACCCGAAGCATAAAAGGTCTTTGAAGGACATATTAAGAAAATGGGTCTTAAGACCATGGGAAATTGACTTTAGGGTAAGTGGGAGATTGTTGGAATAGTACCCACAACCAATTAGATTGATATGCAAACTATTTCACTTATGATACGATTTTGATTGAATAATATTCATAATTCTATAGCCTCATTCATCGTATACTTATTATACTTTACTAGCATTTGATTGAAACCCTTAGATCATTCATGACTACGAGACTTGCTCGCGCACTGGGTGGTGATCATGAAACAAATCTTACACGGTTGTAATCTTAAATATTCCCAGTCATAGAATCTTATAAGATAGGGCATCTAAGATTTGGATAGACTTGCATTAATGATACATAAATCTAAGGAGTTGGAATGGTTGCTTTTTAGAGGACAAGTTCACTGAAGGCCTGCTCAAAGAATCCACTAGATAACCATAGTGGCAAGTTCTTCAACTTACGCTAGTACGTATAATTAGTCCTTAGACCTAATGATTCATTGTAACCTTGTGTTTAGGCTCTCATGCTTTCACTCTTTCTCGACCACTCTGTAGGTCATTTGGGTTGAGCTTGCATAAGAGCTACTTTGACATAGAGGTTTATGAGATTTATCTTCTTATCATTATGAAGGGCAAATGTATCTTCTATGTATTCTATAATTATTGATTCCATGAAATCCTTGCGCAAGGTAGTAAGACAATTTGAAAAAGGAATTTTCTAAAAATGAGGTCATAAAAGGGAATTGAACATTGGGAATAGAAACATAGTTATCAAGGCTATTGGGGAGCTGGCAAATATTTTGCCCTAGGCCTCTTTCGTGAGATAGGAGATGAAAAAACCATATTTATATGGCAAGTATAGAGCTAGAATAGTTCACCAAGATCATATTCATTTCGACCAACTAGTTGGGCTCCATGGGCTTGAGGTTGGATATCAACCATGGAGATTGGATACTTTTTGATTAATAAAGATTAATTGAATTGAGTTATTAGTTTAAAGGAGTTTAAACTAATATGAATATTTTGATATTCTAAATATCATATGAGTTGTGAGCCCATATCCAATGAATGAGAGAACTTAATGGGTCACATGCAAAAGCCAATAGGAAGTTCTATTTGATGAAGGGAATTTTCTAAGAGTTAGAAAAATTCCTAGTGATCGATTTTGTGGAGGAAAATAGTTATTGAATTTTTTGATCATTTTGGATTGATTGATTTAATTGTTAAATTGATCAAAATAATTTAAGGAGTTAAATTAGACCAATTAAATTAAAGCGTTAGTTTAATTGGTGTCATATGATATTTAATTAGTCAAGTTAACTGAAGGAGTTAAGTTAACACGTTCAAGCTTAAGGAGTTAAGTTAGTTGACTTATGGAGTTAAGTCAAGACCAATTAATTAAATTAAAGGGGTTAATTTAATTAATGTGAAGAATTAATTTCAAAGAGAAATTCAAATGAAGGAGTTCATTTAAGGTGCATTTATAATTAATTTGGATGACATTTCATGAAATAAAGTGAAGATTACAAATGAAATTCAAATGCAGGTAAAATTCATATTTCACATGCAAGTTGTCTTGCTTAGTTGGTGCCTAACCTCATGGGCAACTTGCATCACACCTCCTCATCTATAAATAGAGGAATGGCAGCCAAATGCAAGACTAACATGCTAGATTCTCTTTTTCCCTCCAAAAATGTGATCCACTCATGTTTTGAAGTTTCACACATTTCTTTTTCACCTTCCCTCCACTTTTGGCCTTCATCACTTCTTCATCCTTTGGTGTTCCAGCTCACTAGAGGTTGATTCGAGCTTGCCTATGGTGTGTGGATCATTTCATTAGTAGCTAGACATTCGGAAAGCTTTGCTCTTTGGAGATCAACTGCAGGGAAGTCTGTTTGGAAACAGATTTGGAGCACTTGCTGATTTCTGATTTTCCTGAAATTTTTATTGGACATTCTTCAAGGTGTTGGGGAGGTTCTGTCCAAATTATAGCCAAATTAGAGGTGTTCTGCTGGGCCAAAAGTTGCCAGAATTCTGCTGCATCTGCTACGCCAGGAGGAGACAGATTTGAAGTGTTCAAGCTTGTCTTTATCTCTACCTTGGGTTTTAAGCAATCAAGTTATTTATCTTCTTCCAAATCCATTTTATGAGCATGATTTGATCCTTGGATGGAGTGTAGTCAAGTTTTGATTTAGCTATTTTTGCTTTATTACATGGATTCTTCTGCTATACTCTCCTTCAGACCTAGTGGAGGAAGCTCCATAGGAATAGATGAAGACTTAAAATGGGAGTTACGTTTAGTATTTACTTTTTTTTTTTAGGACTACTTTGTGATTTTCTTTTGCATAAATAGTACTGTGATTCATTTTTAACTTTTTATTTCATGAGGCTAAGTGTAGGGCAGATGTTTTTCATACTCTATAATGTCACCAAGCCTTACATCTTTTTATTTATGAAAGTTTTCACAATTTGAGTTTATTTATATACTTAGTTATTTGAATGAATTTGAGTATTGTTGTGGTTTTGATCTTAATTGATGCACAAAATGGGCCCGTAAATTAGCCATTTAAGTCTCTCTTAACTTTTTCTCTCTTTTTTGTGTGACTTCTTAATGGTTGGCAATTTTCATTTGTGAGGAAATGTCTCCATCAAGATAGATAGGCGGAAGGGACTGTGTTTAGGGAGAGCAATGACTGAAGGGAGGTATTGGCTTTCTACCTTTTTTAAGCGTTGTAGCACCAACAAATGGTCTGAACTCTAGTAACAGTGGTAATTGACATGATGAGTTAACTTGGATGGATGATTGTACATCCACCTGTTGAGGTAAAGGATGAGCAATATCTCTCTCCAAGTTAGTTCTTCAATTTTGTCCTCTCTAAGGACAACAAAGCTTCCTAGCACCAACAAAAAGACTGTAGTTGCTCTTAAGGGTGGTGTTTTTCAGCATGTTGAGCGACTACTTTCATTGTAGCTTACAAAGGTCTTATGCAACAATCCCTTCAACGCTTCTTGAGTTATTTTCAATCTTAGTTCTCTAGGAAGTAGCTCACACCTGGCATTGGACATTATTATACCTCAAGCTGGTTGTTCTCTATGTTCTTAGCTCTTGAGAAAGCTTGGTTATTGGGATCTCAAGCTTTAGAGCTCATCTGCATTCTTAGCATTCATTCTTCTCAATTAAGAGCTTCCACAAATGGCTCCAAAATGATGCTACTTAGAAATAGAGCTAATATCCTTTCCAAAAATCACTAAGTTTTGTTGAGTTTTTTTGCTCTAGAACACATTAACAAGAGTTAGAGCTCTCGAGTTTTTGTGCAATTGAATTGCTGTGTCCCATTTAACTTTGGGAGTTGGAACTTATAGTCATTAATCCTTTAATGCGCTTTGGTCCACTTGGATCTAGATGTCCATCTTAGTGAGCTTTATTAGTTGAGCTCTTTGGCATTTTATTATTATTATTTAATAAATTGGGCCCTTTTAGTCTAATTTTTACTTTTTTACCCCTAAAAGCTTAATTCATCAATCATATTATTATGTACTAATGGCCATTTGTTTTTTTATATATGCAACAAAAAAGTTTCATGGTCATGGATTTATTTAATACAAATTGTTCTAGTTCAGAAACTTGTGTTCCTTCCAAGTAAGTTTTTAAGTATAATAGAAATTGAATTAATTTATTATGGAGCTGAATTTTGCTTCTTATTAAATTCTATTTATTTATTTTCTATTTGTAAAAGCCTAGAAATATAATTACTCTTCTAATTCTTTAAAACCTAGTATTTGTTTTAGATTCTTCATTATTTTCTATAATTTTAATCTTATCTCTATTCACAAACAAGATACTCATCTATTTGTAAAAGCCTAGAAATATAATTACTCATCTAATTCTTTAAAACCTAGTATTTATTTTAGATTCTTCATTATTTTCAATAATTTTAATCTTAACTCTATTCACAAGCAAGATACTTGACTAGAAAATTTTAAGTTAACTTGTGTTCTTTAGATATAATATTTTTTGAGTTAGTATTATATATGAGATGCTAAAGTATAAGACCAAAATTTTTCAAGGACCTTGAAATAATTATGTGAAATTCAGCTCTTTTATTTTATTCTAACATATTTAATTGTCAAAATTGAAGGAGTTAAAATAAATACCAAGAAGTAAATTAATGAAGTATGAAAGGTGGTAATTTGAGACATAAACTAAAAGTTGCTTGTTTTGGCCAAGCTTATTAAGGTTGCTTCTTAAATTGTGTTTAGTTTTTTTTTCCCCCTCCTTTCATTACCAAACAAATTGTTTAGTCTTTGAAGCAGAAAAAGAAAAAGGTAAAACAAGAGAAAAGAGAAAAAAGATAGAAACATCTATAAATAAACTAGAATAAAGGAAAAGAGAGAATCAAACCCTTTGCTCCAAAAGGTAGCATTGGTTTAATTATTTCAAGGTATTTATTTTTTAATTTACATATATATGTTTATATGCATATATATTCAATTTATTGTTTAAATTATGTATGGTTTTAATTACTTAATTTGGTAGAAAAATCGACTGAAGTTGGACTTAAACCTAAGTAAGTTGGCAATGGAAAACTGAATGGATTTGTGAAATTCAAATCTGTATAAGTTTTATTTTTCTTAAAAGTTTATGGCTATAAATATGTAAGCATGTCAAAGAAATAGATGAATTTAAGTGAAACCATTGATAATATAAGAGTTTAATTAAAAGAACTATGTTCTACAGTGAAATTTTGATTTTGGGATCAGGTTGAAGTTAATGATGTTATTGCTACATATATTAATTCTAAAATTACTAAATGATGTTTAATACATTTACTGTTGGCAAGTGATAGGTAATGCTAACTATAGAGGAAAATGGACCAAACATTTCATTAAAATGCTTTTGTTGGCTGAAAAGGAGAGTTAGGGTACATATATATGTAAGTACGATCAAAAAAATTATTCTGTTATTGAATATAGTTCATATCTAAAGAATTTAAAATTATGTCAAAAATGGAGAAGTAAAATAATAAAATAAAAGTGAGAAATGAGAGAGA
>JACGDI010005629.1:225394-241538 GCA_014898725.1 Jacaranda copaia | reverse complement strand
GAATTAAGAGAAAACATATTTAATGAAAATGCCCTTTAGTTAAAGTTTGAATACTTAGAATATTGTAGGATTAATTATATATTGTCCTTAGTACATGAATTTTCACAAATTAAAGTATGATTAATTAAACTTCATTGTAAATTTTAGTAGTTATTTTGGACTGGTAGTACGCACTATGATTCATCTTATCTTAAAACACTGCAAGTGACCAAGCACAATAAGTGTATAACCTAAAGGAAAATAAATAAGTCTTCCTATCAAGATTAATGAATGCTATCATTATGAAATAGAAAAAATATTTCTATAATTATATTGTGCTAGTTGTTATGTTATTTTGCGTGCAACATAATATATCAAATAATCAATCGAAATGTCCATTGACATAAACATTAGTCTTATCACCACATAAACATTAGTCTTATCACCATAGAGGTGTTGTACTTTATCTCCACTGTAAATGTTTGATTTTCAAATCATGCTAAACAGTAATATGCTTTGAGATTGTGACAAGCTTATTTAGGCCTATGTAACATGAGTTTTACACAAACTACTCGGGCAGTGTTGGGCTTGCTAAGTGGGATGTGTACCTAGTAATCTTTTCTGCTGGAACCATCATCGAGACAGGATCCTAGGACTGGCATGATCCTAGACGTGTATATCAATAGCAAGATTGCACCTTATCTAGAGCATTTGTGTTGATCGAGATTAATGAGATAAGGATGATCAATTCAACAACCATTAGCTATATCTTACTTTGTTAAAAATGACATAATTTTTATATTATTTAACATTGCATATATAACATACTCTAATTAGTCAACTGATATTCAAGTTGAAAAGCATATACACATAGACACCAACTTTACTAAGTTGTATTTGCAACTTATGTCTCTTTTATATATTTCATTCCCTTCAAGAACAAAAGGTAAGGAACTTGGCAAGAATGTTGGCAAAATGTAGAAACTTAATACATATTTTGCTAGCTCTTACGAAAGCTAGTTGCTCACACTATGTTGTATATCCTGAATAGACCAACTATGTTTATTTATTTGGGTTCAAGTAGGACCGAAAAGAACATATTAATATTTCATGATAAATCCTAAAGCTTAATGTGAGTAGGATTAGGACTTTCCTATGAATATATTTACTTTAGGGAAATTTTAAAAATTGGTTGAAACTAAATTCATATTTTAGATGCTCTATTTCCTAAAAAAGTTGAGTCATGATTATATATTGAATTGTAACAATTTAGTGGTAAATAGAATAATTCTTATTCTACATGTTCAAAGAGCATAACGAATTTCATTACCTATTGATTAACTCAACAGGGAATAGAAATTGAGAATTTTATTTTCAAAATAAAATAAATCTATTTTTAAGTTAAGTGATTCATATACTTTAATGTGTTATGTTTTTATTGCGTATTTTATTTATCTTTTTCACAAAAAGTTTTTGAATTCTCAGTAGTGAGAGATTTCCTAAAGAAAACGCTTTTAATGATGCTTAATTTCCCTTCCTTTTTCAAGAATTTTTATGAATACGCTTTTTTGATGTAGAAGTACATATTTTAAAAGAATTCAATAAACGTTCCACATAATTTCCTTTGAATTGAGTTGATATCAGAGCTTAGAGATATACCTAAACTAAACTAGAATAGGATCCTTACATAGTAGCAAGAATATGGATTGAGAAATCTAGATTGTATTATTTATAAGCTTGAAACTTTGAAGATTCTTGTGGTTTTGCATAATACTAGAATTATGATAAATCAATACTAAGAGATCCACTAGCATTTTGTAATTATAATTGTGGCACTATACTTAAATTATTATTTTGGAAAAATTTATATTGAGAGTAAAAAATGTCCAGAGTAGGAAAAATTGTTATCTGGGTCTATTTTTATTTTTTTAAGATGTAATTTTTTTTATAGATTATTATTATTTTATGGCTATACCATTTTGATCTTTTTAATAGATAATTGAGATAATGCACCATGAGAAGATTTCTCCCAAGAACAATTTTTATTAGGATGGAACCATGTGTTATCTACATCTCCCGGCACCCCAAGGGCGTGCCAGGGGAACACTAAGGAGGCTTCATGAGGCATACCCAAACTACATGGCTCATCACCTAAAGAAAGGTAGGAACTGATATTATAGGTAGAACACAATGGTAGGGATTGTTGGAAGAATTCTAACATTAGGTTTACGAATTCTGGAGGCAAATTAAGTATTTAGAAGTTAAGATTGCTAGAGCAATGTTGATGAGGAAATAGAGAGAGACAACATAATAGGAATATCTAGAAAGAGGTTAGGGAGTATGCCAATCACCTTTATAACATACTATGGCTTGAAGCTTGGGTGGATTCCAAACCCAGTCCAAGACTAGAAAATGATGTTGTCCTAGACTACTCCTAGAATTTGGTGGGAAATGCTTAGGAAGACATCTAAAGCAGTGCCTCAAAAAAATATGAAAAGATTAAGTAAAATGTAAAATATAGTGGTAAGTTATCTAGTATGGTTGTTATTTTTGCTTGTAAAAGTTTAGGTTTAGGTTGAGTGTTCTCTTTGATGTATAGGCCCACAATACGATAATAAAAAATAATAATGAGAGTAAGCTATAAAAGGCTCAAATTATCCAAAAATAGCCTACTTTGTCTTTCTATAACATCATCCCCTAGGGTAGCTCAAGGTTGAATTGACTGGATTCTAGTGAGCACTCTGTAACAGGAGTTCTCAAGAATGCATTGTCATTCAAGCTCTCATTCTCCTTAGTAAGAGACTTGGGGAAACAAAAATGGGAGACCCACACATGATCAAGATTGAACTAACATGAATATTCAACAAAAGTTACCATGAACCCATGACTATCATAAAAGTTTAACAAAAAATCCAAAACAATCAATTTCATCATAGAATCTAGGCTACAACCATAATGCATAATCCCAAGCAATGGGATAACCAATTAGCAATTGAAAAAAAAAGGCACATAGGTTTAAGACTAAACCAACATAAAGAATGATATATTGCATACAATCAATCAAAATGAAAGCAAGAAAAAAATAAGGGCAAAAGTGACAAAAGTAATAGTTGCTCAAATAAGAAATTATAGTTACAGTAGCATTATTCATTGAAGGTTAAAGATAAATAAAAACAAATGTCCTAAACTAAAAAAAAAATAAAGAATGTTAAAGTTGGAAATAAAATATGTACAAATGCGTGGGGCAATAAGAATTGGAACATTACAATTAGGCACAATGCCTTGACATTTCTTCCTCTTGCATGTAATCAAACCCCTTCTCCAAACTTCAATTGTGTGCACAAATGAAGAAAAAAAAGAAAAGAGAAAAGAAGACTCTCATCTAACTTTTTTTATCACTAAGCAATGCAATGTCATCTTATGTGAGTTGGTGAGTCGAGTAGGGTTAGAGTGAAGAACTTTCACACCCTTACGAGCATGCCATGCTATGAAGCAACTCCATGCTCTTTTCTTAGCAAGCATGAACCAAATAGATCACGCCCTTAAACTAACAAATTTGTAAATGAATAGACTACATCATCTCCAGTATGGCACAGTTTTTCTCTTATAGGGTTAGCTCTGTTCATCCTCATTAGTTAATGGTTTCTCAATCAATGCCGAAATAATCCTCCTATGGTCATATCATCCCAAGGACTTTTTTGTGGAACCATCACCATTGTTGGTTCGTATTCTACCCCTGTTCTGGCATGAAGTCCTATAACCAAGTTGGGAACCAAATCAACTCTTAACTGGCACGAGCTAAGGGCTCAATTGTGTTAGAAATCATACATCTAAGATTCATGTGTCTATTGGTCAACATGGAGAAATGTATCCTTGATCTATTCTTCATCAAAATGCTGACATAAGAGGATGGAAGTAGGTAAGTCTGGATGAAATTTTCTACATCTTGTACTCATTTTCAAATCTTAGATGGGAATTGAGATAGACAGATCATCTTTCATCTTTTCAGTTTAAGTGAAGAGACTTCATGTGATGGTTCCCATGACCCTAGCAAGCTATAATAAGCATCATAGCAACACGGTCGAAGGACACAATCTTTTCCCCTTACAACACATCATCCCCATGTTTCAAACATTTACATAGAATTCTAATACAATATTCTTCACTACAAAGCAAGGATGCCTCCCTCAATTCTCTCATCGTCGCTATTCCATAATCCACATGAAATGTATTGATACTCAACCACTTCCATGAAACCTCTTTCACAAATCCACTCTTTACACATCAAATTTGAAGGAAATCAATCTTATGCTTTCTTTAAAATAAATTATAGTTAAGCGTTGGAGTAGTGGTACAACGTCTATGAGATCCCCATGACTACCCTATGTGATTGTGACTTTTGCCTCATCATATTATTCATGTAATTTGAAATCAACCTAAGTCAGTAAAAATTCCAATGAAATTAGCAAAATAATGACATACAGAATGTTGAAAAAAATGGTTCTAAATTTGTTCATTGAGCATAACAAATCTATCAAGAAAGGGATGTGCAAACACATCTCTAAAAGTAAGTGAATAGTGAAAAGACTTTCACAAGTAACTTACATTGACATTGATCAAGTCCATGTGAAAGTATGGCAAACAGTTGGTGTGGTGAATATTTTGAGCAACTCAATTAAAAAAATTAACAAAGCACAATCAATAAACATGGTGTACATTGGTCATAAGGTATAGAAAAGAAATTTGAAGATGTGCATAATGCCAAATAAAAACAAAAACAAAATAGTACCTAGCATAAAAATTTAGTAGGATGAAGATATGCATTCATAACAATTTAGTAGGATGTAAATATGCGTAACAATTTAGTAGAAGTAAAAAGAGTGTAGAGGAGTGCCAAGTATGCATTCAAAATCAATCTTCAAAGAACTCAAGTCACAAACACATAAGATAATGATATCTTCTCTTCTAAATAGAATACCTCTCCCAAACTTAAGTGGAATCCATTTAAGGCAACTTTTCATGGTATCACCAAACTAAACAAAAAAGTCTAAAGCAAAATTCAAGCAATTTTTCATTGAGAAAATTCATCGAATTTCTAGCATACATCTGAGTTTCAAAATCAATAAAGGTGAAAACAATATATGCCTATATCCAATTCTATAGTCAATGCAATCACCTTACATATTTAGAATTGAAAGGTTATATTAATTCATTAAATTTGCACTCAAGCCAATCAACCCGAAGAATTTCATTCATTCAAATAATCTCCATTCCAAAATTTTATCTAACATGAAATTGTAACAAAAAAAATCACAAAATATTCATTTATATTATATTAAAATACAACTATACATGCTAATTAAACAATAGAAGCAACAATTAAAGTTTTAGCAACTTCCTTAAAATTTGACAAATGGGTGGAAAATTGAAGAATTCTTGATTTGAATAAGAGGGAATTATTCTAAATGCTTTAACATTCAATGAGGTTTGGAAGTGATATGGTGGAAGAAAAAGTGAAATTTTATGTATGGGAGGTGTAGGTGATGAGAGAAAACTTAAGAGGAAGAGTGTTTTAGTGAAGAGGAAAAATAAGTTTCTATTGGAAATTAAGCTTTAAAATTTCTTAATTATTTACTTTTAAATTTCCAACACTTATTAAAATTTATGACCTCTTTATTCTTTTCATTATATCATAATTTATATGTGTCTATTACAACTTGACCATCTTTATTTAATTCATTATGTGGCCAATTATTATTAAGTTTATGATCAATTTTGTAAGATTTTTATTACAAGCTATTATTTCTTTTAATGGTCAAATTATTTTACTATTTAGAAAGGCCATCTTTTACTCATTTGGCAAGAGAGAATTTTGTAAGTTTATATATTATTCCCGCAGGACTTTTGTATTTTGGTCAATGTGACTATGAATTAGTTTCTAACCTTCTTGTAGTCGTGCACATGAGATGAGAAGTTATTGTGAACTAAGGGTTTTATTCAATAGTCATGATCAACTACTAATATCCACACATAAGGAGGCGATCAAGGCTTTAGGACAATAACATCTATCGTGACTTTCTATTGATCCAACTTTGATTTCCTCAATATTTTACGTTGTTTGGTTTATTGTTTATGCATTATAACTTTATAGTCTTATGTTTATGGTTATAACAACATTATATTTATTATATTTTTATACTTAAAACAAATCATATGATTGTCTAAAATAGTTTGTGTTTTTTAAGTTCCTCATCCATTGAGCACCGCAGTGTTAACCTAGATGATGCAACCTCAATGTAATTGAAGCTAAGCCTCAATCTTGTTGGGCCAGTGACCTTGAGGTTGCAGCTTTAGCTTAGGTGTCTTGGTCATGGACCTCTAAACTTGTTGCACTAATCATGTTGGGCCTCTACATTTTCAAATTTTGTTGGGTGCCAACCTATACATAACAAACCAATTTCATTTTATTCCAAATCAACAATAAGAAAAAAAAACCTATTCCTATCCTACAAAAGGGGCTATATACAATTTACCCCCTGTAAAGTCTTTATTTGGCTAAAAAACCCCTATTTTTTCAATTATCACATTACCCCCCGTATTCCTTCTAATATTGCTCACCCACCCCAATTGATTGTTTCCTTTATTTTAATTATGAAATTTCTGGATTGGCCTTGCTTATATACTAAAATCTGAAGAATTTAGGCAGATTGAAAACAAAGAATACTCTCGATCTGTAGTCTCACTCGCAAGAACTCGTAAAACCTTAACTTCAATTCCCCACACTAAAATTGCACATTTATTCTTGTTTTTAAAGTGATTTTTTTTGTTAAATTTGCATCTAGATTATTATTTATGTGAACTACTTGGATAAATTTTGAACAGAAGGCCCATTTGTGGATGAAATCACTTTGCGTGTAAATTTTGAAGGCTCATTTGTTGACAAAGTCCACGTGCGCGTTTATTGTGCTTGGTTTTAAAGGTTTTGACAAAGCTCTACAAAGAGAGCATTCAAGGTAAGCAATGGGTGCACACATTACGCTATCTTTTTTTGTAGGTTTAGGGATTTTTAAAATTATTTTGAAATATGTGTTATTTTTTATGCTATTGTGACAAAAAATATATTTATGTAAGTTTTATGCATTGGATCTATTTGCATTAGGATTTGATGTGCGTAAATTAGGGTTTGTCAAATATTTTGCAATAATTTTAAATTATTTTAAGTTATTGTGATAAAAAATAATTTTATTTAAGTTTTATGCATTGGAACTGTTTGTATTAGGGTTTGATGCATGCATGTTAGAGTTTTTACTATATGTTTATTAAGTTTGAAATTTTTGAATTTAACCCTTTAGGTACTAAAAGTTGCTATAAAATTCTTCTCTGTAAAGTTGCTGCTGCTTGTGAATCACTCATCACCCTTGAAGTTTATGCTTTGGTTTACGTATCACAAAACTATTGCTTTTGTGCGATAACCCTGTAATGAGATATGGTTATCTATTTATTCTGGTAGAGAAATGGAAGACTATCTTCTTGAAATCTGGGTTGGTGTAAGATTTGTGAATGACCTTATTGTCATGTATCAAGGAAATAATACGCATGTGTTCTATACTTTTAAATTAAGCACCATAAAAAGCAAGAAAGAATTTTATTGGTTATCTAAAATATGTTGGGGGGGGGGAGAATGAATGTATGCTCTTATTATACTGTACCTGGGTGGTCTCTTGAAAATGGTTGTAGACTAGTATATGATGATGATAGTGTTACTGAAATGAAAACTATTTTGAAGAACTCTCATGTCATAACTATGTATGTTGAAGAAGCATCCAAACCAACTGTAGTTATAGATACTCAGGGCCATATTGTTTAGAGTCAGCAGATATTAGATAATGGAATGATTGAAGAGTTTGAGGGTGATGAAGAAATTGAGGAAGGTTCTAATAGTGAACATAGGACTAAGGGTAAGGAAAGGGGAAAAGAAGGGTATGGGGTGAGATAAAGATAGGGTTTGAGGGCAAGGAATCAAATGAGGGTGATGAAGGCATTGATGGTAGTGTGGGTTTTGATTCTGAATAGGGGAATGATAATGAGGGTGTATGTATAAGTTTAGGTTTTGGGGGGATGATGACAAATGTATCACTTATTTAGCTATACATAACTTAGATGATGAAGTAGTTCCTAACATAAGTGCACAATAAGGAATGGTCGGTGATATAGATTCTAACATAACAGAAAATGAACAAGGAGAAGGTTATGCTAGTGGTGATAGATATGTTAATTTAGGTAAAAAGGGAGGGTAATGATGTAACCTTTAATTTTGATGAACTTTGGAGGGATGATAATTTAGATGTTAATATTAATTTACAATAGGGGGATGGTATTATTGGAAATGTTAATTTAGAGAGGTTATATGAGGAAATTGTGAAGGACAAGGGTAAAATACTTGTGAAGAAAAGGTTAGCATTCATGAAGAATCTAAGTCTGAAAACTCAAATTATTTACCAATTGAGGAAGAGAAGGTGGAATAGGAAGATGACTGCTCAGACTCACCCTCAGAAATAATGGAAGACTTGGAGAATTCAAGTGATGAAGACATATTTGCTGAGAGAGTACCAAGTAAGACTAAATTGTTGAGAAGTTGAGGAATATGAAGAAAAAAGTTCTGATGACTGCAAAAAAGAAGAAAGTTTCAGCATTGAATAATGGCGTGTAAGATGAAGAATGGTACAATTCACTTGGTGAAGAAGATAAACTCCTAAGTTTAGAAGGCTAATATGAGGATATCCCCAAGCATCCCTACAACAAGCTAGGGGACATTGATATGAAGACTTATGAGATGAAGGTTGGGGATAAATTCTAAGATTGCAAGGAGTTTGAGAGGTGTTCAAGGATTGGTTATAAACTTTGATTTTTGAAAAATGAAGGGCATAGAATTATTGTAGTTTGTCAAGATGAGGATTGTGACTGGAGGATTCATGCATTAAGAATCCTAAAGGGGCTTGTCTTTCAAATAAATACTTTGAGAGGACAATATCACTATGTAAAAGGATTTGACAACAGATTAGCTAATTACAAGTACATTGCAAAGATGATAGGAAAAATAATTAGGACAATCCTGATATTGGCATTGAGCATCTACAAAATAAGATCTTTAGGAAGTGCAACTTGAATGTGAAATACTGGATAGTTTTTAGGGCAACGAAAACAACCATAAAAAAAATCAAAGGGAGTGACAGCTTGGAATATGGACTCCTATGGGATTATTGTGAGACTACGAGAGCTGCAAATCCTAACAGTAAGTTGATTTTGAGGAGACAAGAAGATAAAGAACTCCTAACCTTTGATAGAATGTATTTCAACTTAGAAGCTATGAAGAGAGGGTTTTTAGATGGCTGCAAGCCTATTATAGGGCTTGATGGCTGGTTTTTTGCAAACATGCTATGGATGACAATTACTAGCCACAATTACAAGAGATGGAAATGATAATATGTGGCCAATAGTAATAGCTATGGTGAGTCTTGAAAATAGAGACACTTGGAGTTGGTTTTTAGGTAACCTGCCATGGATATAGGTGGGGTTGATGAGGGAAATAGACCTTTATTTTAGATAGGTAAAAAGGACTCCTTGATGCACTTGTAGAACTTGCCTTATATGTGAACATATATTTTGCTTGAGGTATTTATACCCCAATTTTAACGCAAAATATAGCAGTTTGGAGTTGAAAGATGCTTTCTAGAAAGTAGCATGCATTGGAAATAGAAATGAGTTTTGAAGATGGATGAAGAAAATAGAAGAGCATGATACCAAGTTTAACGATAGTTATGAGATTGCTATGGAGTGGTTTAGGAAGATACCAGGACACCATTGGGCTAAATCTCACTTTAGAAGCATGTGTTGGTCTGATATCCTTGTGAACAACTTGTGTGAATCTTAAAACAGCTACATACTTCAAGCCACATATAAGCCACCACATATAAGCCAATTATCTCTATGTTTAAATGGATTAGGGGAAGATGAACACCAAGAACACAGTTGAAGAGAGAAGGCATGGAGAAGTATGATGGGACAATTTGTCTTAACATTGTGAGAAAGTTTAAAAAAACCCATTGGTAGTCTAGATATTGTGCTCCTAGGTCCTATAGGAGAGATGAGTTTGAAGTAGAATTTGGGATTTCAGATAGGTATGTGGTGGACTTGAATAAGAAGACTTGCACTTGTGGAATATTCCAATTGAATGGCTTCCCCTGTTGCCATGTTTATGCTACTACTTGTGAGAGAAGGCACAAAATTGAAAACTATGCAGCTGATTGGTTTAAGAAAGAGGCATACATGAAGGTGTATTCAAACATGATACATGCTATTCTTAGGAGTAGTGACTACATCAAGAGTTACTCTGAACCTATGAGGGCACCAGATTACAAAAGGGGTAGGCTTAAAAAGATGAGAATGAAGGCTACAAATGAGCTACAAACAACAATATCAATAAGAAAAAGGCTCTCACATTATTGCAAAAAATATTTGCAGCCAGGGCACAATAGGGGAACATGTAAGAATCCAACACATTCAAGGTCAACTTTGTATTAGGATGTAAGTACAATTAAATATCTATTGTTTTTCTTTTACTAAAATTGTATTGTTAATGAAAATCTTTTTTGCAGGGAGATAATTCTTCTAGATCTAAACAATCAAGGGAGTGCAACACAACTTAATTCTAATATTACTATTGCAAAAAGGAATCTTGCAATCAAGGTATACTTTGTTTCAGATATGTACCATAAATTATGCATAAACAAAAAGAATTATTTATTTTTCTACATGCTAAGATTAGCGAAACAAGAAGAAGAGTGAGTGGTTCAGGACCAACAAAAACCCAATAGTAATTTTACTTAGTCATTACATTAAGAAATATATATTTCTTATTTATATTATTTCCTAGTAAAATTAACAATTTGATGAAACTTTTACCTTATAGTAGGTTAACCAGCAAATAGGAGCTTCAAAGTAGTTAAGTATACCAAATGAAGCTCCAAATCACCCAAGCCAAACAACTAAACCTTTTTCAAGGTAGCCAAGCTAGGCTAAAACATCTCAACCAAACCAAGCTATAATATATCAAACTTAAGCTTCAAGTACTGTTGTTGTAACTACTATAAAAAGAGTAAGTTCTTACCTTTACTTTTCGTATACTTACTTAAGCTACTATTAGATCTTAGTCTCTAATATGTTGTTTTTAGTTATTTCTATGAGTATGAGAGGTATGTAAACAGTAGAGATACTAAGTCTTCGTTGGGGAAAAGAAAAGCTTCAACTTCACAAGAAAAGAGGGTGAACACTAGAACTACTAAAGTTGCAAAAGCTCCAAGGGTGAAAAAACCTCAAATCTCAGAGGTCTTGCTGAATATTAGAAATAGATAAAAAAAGGTTTCAAGAAAAGAACAAAAAATAGATGAATTATTGGTGTTGCAGCCTGTGGTGTGACTTTCGTGGGTTTTATGTGACTTTTGGCTAATATGGGGTAGGCTGTTTTGGTGCATGTGCAGTATGCTTTTGGTTGTTTGGTTAGGATGTTTGGTCGGCAAATCTGAAAATAGTACACATTAGCAGATTTTGGCTCTTTGGTATTATTTTGGTATGAAGCCATTAGGGTATTTTGAATTGGAGTATAGTAGGTTGGTATAAAATTTAATATTTTTGTTGGTTAAAAATGATGTTTGATAGCTTGTCTAAATTTTTTAGGTTATTTATTTTTTTTGTAGTTTAATTTCATAATGCACAATTACTAGCTTAATTTATTGCAATCAATGCAAAATTATTCATAGGTTTCATTGGATTCCATTTTTGACAACTTTTGTAGAACATTTTAGAAGTTGGTTTTGGGTGCTACACTTGATGACCATTGCTGCCTTTTTTATTCATTTTTTTTATTAGTTTGGGCATTGGTGTTGCAATTGATGAAGGATAGATCACTCTGCATTTTTATTTATTTTTCTTAGTTTGGGAATTGCATTTGTGGTTTGGGTATCATACTTAAAGAATCTTGCTTCCCTCTTTTTTCTTCATGTATATTACATATCTTGGCAGCTTCGCAATTATATTCAGCTTTTGTTTCAGCGCTTCTCTTCCTTTTTTTTTCGCCAATTTTGTTCAACACTAAGCATCTAATTTGCCAAGCTTATTTATTCATTCTATCAACATTTTTCAGCTAATTGATTATAGCTAAATAACTTATTAATAAGTCTATTTGCATATAGGTAAAATAAATTAGCATATTCTCACTAACAGAGGTTCCATTTCCTTAACTCAAAAAATAGAAGAGCAAAGTGGTTCATTACTTCACATCTATACACTAATTCTTAAGCAACAACATGAAAATAATCATGAAAAAAATAACAACAATAAACCAAGAGATATTATGTAATTTCCCTCATTAGTTTAATCCCTTGAAACCCTTAAAACAGCCTCCGTAGGTTCACTCCACTCTCTAATTTCAAAGTCATCTTCACAAACTATTGTCTTCCTTGATGAATATGTGACTACAATTCCTTCAAGGGACCAACTTGCCTTTTCAATCTTCCCACATCAAAAGTATTCACATTCATGAAAATTGCAACAATAGTAGAGCTTACCTTTTGAGGGTTTTCTATCATTTTTAACAACTCTTATTGCAGTCTTTTTATTGCATTCATTGAGAGGAGTGGATGGGTACATAATGTCCAAAGCACTTTTAGAGGCTTTCCTTAGGCTAGTGTTGTTTGAAGAAGACATTCTTGCCTTGCTATTCACTTCCTTGTCTTCAGAAGAAAAAAGTGATGTATAAGATTGGAATTGATGTGTAAGAATGAATGAAATAGATGGGTTTCTTTTTGGCCAATTTTAGAAGGATAAAATTGACATTTCATGAACAAAAAGTCGTCCAAATGCCAAAAAAATTCATAGGTTTGGCTTGTCTAGAGCACACTATTCAAGAAGGGTGCAAATTGCCATTTTAAAGATGACATAGGGGAGCAAGTTGCTATTTTGAACTTGATAGGGGTTTTCTGCCAATTAAAAGCTTTAGAAGGGGATAACTTACATTTTGCCCCCTGCAAAAGTAATAAAGAAAGAATGAAATAAATGATTTTATAATTGAGTTGCCTCTCAAAAAGCGCTTAGTTTTATAGCCATATTTACGACCAACTTTTATTTTTCATGCGGATGGATGCTCCTTGTGGACTTATACATCCTCGCATGAATCAACCTAGAATGCAAACCTCCTATATGTGAATGATATGATAGTGGGACATGGAAATTTCACATCGCATCAAAATGCAAAATGTGTTAAATTTGCATAAAGCTCTATCCATTCTATTACACTCTTTCCAACTCAATATTGTGTTTGTCTAATTAGTCTTTCATCTCCTTCCTCCATCCCTGGATCAGTCTCCCTTGCTTATTGATATGCTCAATCTTTACTTTCGACTCTGTTCAATTGTGTACATATATATATATATATATTGTGCACTATGCATATAAAACAGATTTAGTTAGTCACTAATCCGTTTTACAGCTGTACAAAAATAGTAGAGGACGTCGGTCTTGTAGTTCAGTAAGCCCCATCAGAAATTGCATCAGTCTATTGAATGAATTTAGATCAACTACAGCTTTACTAGCCCCACAGGTACATTCTGGAATAGGCGTCATCTTTGCCATCTGAGGTCACTGGTGCTCCTGCTTCCCTTCAAGATTTTAGTACCAGTGACCATCCTAATCAACCATTATCTCAGAATCCTTTGAGATATAGTTGCAGGGTTAGAAAAAGGCCAGTCTGGCTTAATGAGTATGTATCCAATATCATTGAGCAAGAAGATCATATGTCTAGGCCATTAACCTTCCTAACTGCAAATGTTAAGAATACCAATACTAATCCCTACACTCCAGATACTTTTCCCTTTTCCGCCAAAGCCAACTCGTCCCCTAAATACTTGGCTTTTCTAGCAAATGTATCCAATATAAAAGAACCTAGAACCTATGTTGAGGCTAGTACTCAGCCAGAATGGATTGATGCCATGAATAAGGAGATTGAGGCTCTTGAATCCAACCAAACCTGGGAGCTTGTTTCCTTGCCTGCTGGAGAAAGGGCTATAAGATCAAAATTGGTGTATAAAGTTAAGTTGAAGGCTGATGGCACAGTAGAAAAATGCAAGGCAAGATTGGTGGCTAGAGATTTTAACCAAGTGGCTGGAATTGATTATCTGGAGAGTTTTTCTCATGTTGCAAAACCTATTACAATAAGACAGTTGTTTGCTTTATCTGCTGCTAGAAACTGGGGAATACACCAACTTGACATTAATAATGTCTTCCTTCATGGATTTCTTGAAGAGGTGTACATGATTCCTCCTGAAAGTTATAAAAGGGCTCAATCTGGTCAGGTATGCAAACTTCTAAAATCTCTTTATGGTTTGAAGCAAGCCTCTAGGCAGTGGAATATTGAATTAATTGCTCAGTTGAAGACTTACGGATTCCAACAATCTAGTTATGATTGTTGCCTTTTTACCAAGCAGTTTCACAAATCCTTCACAGCTCTATTGGTTTATGTTGATGATGCATTAATTTCTGGAAACGATGAAGGAGATATTGCTAGTGTTAAGCAATTTTTGGACTCTAAATTCACAATCAAGGATCTTAGATGTGCTAAGTACTTCCTAGGGGTTGAAGTGACAAGGTCTGAACTGGGGATTTACTTAAATCAAAGAAAATATGTTCTGGACTTTCTTGAAGACTGTGGCATGTTGGGTTCCAAACCTGTCTACACTTCCTTTCCTAAGAACCTCAGATTGACTGCAAATGGGATTGTATACTCAGACCCTGCTCAATTCAGAAGATTAGTTGGACGACTCTTACACCTCAATCTCACCAAACCAGATATCACCTTCAGCATCCAACAACTGAGTCAGTTTGTCAACTCCCCTACAATTGATCACTGGAATGCAGCTATGCATATCTCACGATACCTAAAGGGATGTCCTTCAAAAGGGCTCTTCTTTGCTGCGCAGAACTACTTGGAATAAAAAGCTTACTGTGATGCAGACTGGGCATCTTGTACTGACAGTAGACGGTCTCTCACTGGTTATTGTGTCTTCCTGGGATCCTCCTTAATCTCATGGAAGACGAAAAAACAAACCACAGTTTCGAGATCTTCAGCAAAAGCAAAGTACAGAAGTATGGCTTCAACTGTTTGTGAGTTACAATGGATCAGCTACATTCTCAATGACTTGCACAATACCGGTCAGCTCCCCATTCCCTTATTGTGCGATAACAGGGCTGCCATTCACATCGCAGAGAATACAGTTTTCCATGAACAAACCAAGCACCTTGACATTGATTGTCACATTGTTAGGGATCTATACAAGCAAGGCTTTGTCCTTCCTCAACAAATCTCCACTTCGAGCTAGTTAGCAGACATTTTCACAAAGGGTTTGTGCACGAATTCGTTCCACACTATTCTGTCCAAGTTGGGCTTGCGTAACATCCATCAAGCTCCAACTTGAGGGGGGATGTTCAATTGTGTGTCTATATATATATTTTATGCACTGTGTATATAAAATAGATTTAGTTAGTCACTAATCCGTTTTACAGCTGTACATAAATAGTGGAGGACCTCGGTCTTGTAGCGAGATTTTTTCAGAATCTAACACCTAAAATTTTTCCCAATTCTCTCTCTGCTTCTCTTCTTCTATGGATACCTGCATATCTGAACAAACTCTTCTTCCATCGCAACAATCTTCTTTCATAGGGTTTCTGCTCCGGTAGGCTGAACCTCTCATTTCAAATCAATAAAATAGAGCTGAAGCTTTTTGGCCGCCTTTATGAAGCCTCTAGCATGTCTCATAACATCAATTTGATGAGAAGGATGGGAAGAACGGTCAAATGCTTGAAGTTCTCTTGCAGGTAAGCAAGGTAACAAAACAAATTCCAAGGTCATCACATAAGAGATCATGTCCTCCTTCAAGGCAGGAGAAGACTGTAATTGTGGATCAGTGGCATGCTGAGGCTCATGCTGTTGTCCTTCAGCCATACCAATCCTCAAAGATTATCAATCTGAACTCACAAACAGATCGAGGAAGCAAGTTCAGAGCCCCACTTCAGTTCCTGTAATGCAATAAAGCTCGTCAGGATTCAACCGTGAGGG
>JACGDI010005629.1:167746-225384 GCA_014898725.1 Jacaranda copaia | reverse complement strand
GAGCTCCCTCCCCAATACGATAGTGGTACATGGATTTTGCTCTGCTTTCCTTCTTTTCCTCGAATCGAAGCATCCACTCATTTGATTCTCAAGACTCGTTAGCTCCAGCAGATTTGTCATGGCCATGATGCATAATAACTCTAGTTCATCATGAAGCTCATCTGTATATGCTACTTGCCTCGACTTCAAATTCTTCAAAAAAGTTGGCAGCTCGGTCTTAAGTGTTTCCTCACTCGATAGTTGGTGTGAGTTGTCTTCAGGTTCATCCATGAACATTGGCTCATCATGGTATACCTCATCTTTGGCAAGAGGCTGAGCTACTTGCTCTTCTTTGCACTTCATATTTTAATTTTTGAAAAACTCCCCTAGTTGGCTGACTTGATGCACAACGCCTTGAAGTTCATTATGCATCCGGAAAAGATATGTGACGATCTCTTCCACTCCAGTGTTATTCCTTTCAATGCACTCCCTCATGTTGCAAATGAAGTTGCCTATTAGTTTCGCCATTCAAGAATCTTGAGTATAATTATTAAATGGCTCCTACAAATTTGGCCTTGAAGTCTCCACGGCATAGCTAGAAGGAGCAAATTGTTCACACACATCACAACTCCATGGGCTAATAAAAACAAGGCGGCCTTGCCTCAATTGATGTGGTGCATCTCTAAATAGCCACAATTTGATGCGTATCAAATACCTTTTATATTTTCATTTTAATTATTTGATGAGATAGAAATAGATTACTTTGCATGTTTTGAAATTACCCGAAGAAATTAAAATTTGTACTGTGATTTTTGATAAATAAAATATGAGATTTTAGTTGTAAAAAATAAATTAGTTATAAAATTAAAAAATAAATTCATAACCAATGAGAATTTTTTTAATGTAACTAAAAGACCCAAAATTCTAAGAATTTAGAATTTGGTCAAAATTGCACAAATTTTGATAAAAAAATGCTATTTATAATAGTATAGATACTCAATGATAAGATATAAAAATTTGTAAATTTGGTAGTTACTAATATAGCTTTACTTTATCTATAGCATTCTTTTTACATTATGTAATAACTAAATATGAGTGATAGTTTAAAACAAAATAAATTAGTGACACTAGTTAAATGTCTTTGAAGTTAGTTATATTAATATTTTTAACAAAACTCCACTATTTTATTTATTAATAAAATTCCACTAAGTATTATATAATAATAGTATTTTTTTACAACTATCACTATATTATTTTAATGTGTTATTACATTGTAAAATACCATTAGATGTGCACTAAGAGGGTATTTGGGTGAACTTATAAGCTCATTAAAATATTTTATAATATGTTTGAGAGCTTATATGATGTCAAAAAATGTTTGATAAATTTTTTTGAAAATAAGCTTTATAAGCTTTCAAAATAAAATGTTAGGAACTTGTAAACTATTTTTAAAGAAGTAATGGATTTTCAATATCTTATTTTATCCAAACACTTCAAGAACTTACTCTAAAGAAAGATTTAACATTGTATAAACTCAAAAAATATCGTATAATATATAGGAATTTATAAGATTTTTTAAATAAATTTAGCCAAGCACCCCTTAGATACTTAAATAGCATATTTTTTCAAATAACTTCATAAATAAATATGTGAATTTAAAAAGAAAAATAATGGCACTAATTAAACGCCTTCCAAATATATTTTTATGTTGACATTTTCTATCAAAGATCACTATTTCACTTATCATTACAGTAAATACTAGCTAGATTATAATCGTGCTTTTGTAAAATGAAACCATAACTAAATATTAATGATTATTTTCTAAAAGAATTAGGAGTACATGTATTAGTTAAACAACCTTGAAATACATTCATGATGACATTTTTAATGAAATATGCTATATATTTTATTTATTTATTATTTAATAAACAAATATTACTAAACATCACATCATAATAACATTAATCTTTTACAGCTGTGTCACTTAATTACGGTTATTGCACACACTTGGTTAGTTTGCTAGTTTCACATCCGCACTTTTGCCATCCTCCATGTTGTGCAATCAAATATTGAGAATTCCAACAACGCATATTTGTTGTCAGCACTTTAATTCGTCCAACTACTGTTAGGAGCGGCATTATACGACAGCCTTTGCTTTCCCTTCCTCACAATAAACTCAAGTACTAAACCAAGAAAATCAGCGACAGGTTCACATTCCACCAGCGCCTTTTTTCAAGTCCACTATTCTTATCGTAAATGTTCATGTGGGAAGTCATTCTCGAGTTGAGTGTTTCAAATAGCAAATAATGCGTGCACCGGAAGTCATTATTATCAAAGATTATTGTGCTTCAAATCTAATTTATCCCAAAAACTAACTAAAGATGTGAAATTATTCATGACTATGTATATAAACTATTACTTATATACTTTATCGATGTGGGAATATATATATATATATAATACACCCTACGCACATATCCATGAACAAACATTTGAAACATAGAATAACATCAAATGAGTAATCCAACAATACTAGGTAGCCTACTATTAAGAGAATGAGTGATTAATTTTGGATCTAACCCATTCAAAAAGCTAACTCAAGAGGGGAAGATTGCTTAAAGCCATATATAAAAACAACCACTCATGCTTGACCAAAGTGGGAATCTAACAATTATGAAGCTATTATATTACAGTGGAAAGATGGGAACTTGAGCCACTGCTAATTATATCCACGAGCTAACTAATTCAAGAACAAAGAAAAGCTGATACGTTAGAGTGCTACTTTCCTGTTTTAAGCTGTTGCTAATCAAGTTTTGGGCAGGGTCACTTTCGTGTAATCCCAGTGAATGACGTGGGGCTAAAACAACTTTCAATTGTATCAATTCTAACTCTAGATTAAGTATGAGTTTGAGATCGCAGGAGTAATCAAATCAAATTGGAGTTGATTTTTCTGTGCAAAATTATTAAACAAAAACAAAAACAAAAAGTTTGATGGCAGGCAACGGTGTCCATTATCGTTTCCCCTCTGGGAAATTTTCTTGATTTCCACTCTCTTAATTGGCTGTTTGGAGTCATTTTCCACATTAATTTGCCCATCACATGTCATTAACAGTACTATAAATTTGTTTGTTATAATATGTGCATGTGGTATTAGGTGCATCATAGGAAATCATCCAATTTGTTAATTTTTACACAACTCATACATTCACTTCAATATTTCAAATGAGTAGAATGAAATTTTTATCCTTCATGTTTTAATAATTTTTTTTAATATAAGGTAAAGTTTATAAGACATCTTTCGGATGTTGTATTTTACTGGAGAACCACATTCTATATTATGAATTAATTTATTTCTAAGAAAATCATCTTTTATCTCTATATATAATTGATATTTACCATTTATCATTTATTATTTACTTGTACAGTTGATAAATACTTACAAAGCAAAATAACTGATATGACCGTCTTTATTGTCCTAATTCTTTTTTTTTAATCATAAAAATTCATTAGTCAAACTTTAAATTTTATACTTACACGTGTGAATTCGATTGAATTGACAAATTAGCCACAGGGGAAGTAAAATGCAGTTGTGCACTTATAGCGATCAAATTGTGCTAAGTACAATAAAAAGGCTACATCAATATATCAGTCGCGTTAAGTGGTTGGGGGTTGAAGGGTGGTCGACACACCTTCTATCTATTAATAAACATAATCGCCAGAGTTGACCTCTGATTCTTGACCTTTTTGTGTTCACACGTCCAAAGTAGCAAATATGGAAAATGATAGTTCAAACTTAATTCGGATAAATTCAAATTAATTATAGAATAATTAAGTGTATATATTTATCCCAATTAATTTTATACATTAATAGCATGTTTATTTTATAAGGTATGTCGAATACATTATTATATTTGGACTAATCAAATGTCATTTTGCAGTGATGAAAATCTATATTAATACTCATACAATTTGATACGAAATCATAAAAATATTGAATAGATAAATACAAATTAAGAGTTATTTTATAAAAAAAATAACAATAATAATAAGAATTTGGGCCTCTTTTAAATCCCCCAATTTTTAATTGAATTATCAAAACTATCTTTATTTATTAATGTATCCTATATATAATTTATATACTCTAAACAATTTTACGATGTATCCTATAATTTGCATATTTTCAACAATCTTACATCATATAATTAATTAGCCAACAAAACTTCCTTTATTCGCGTAATAATCATTCAGACTTTTATTATATCGGACAAAATATGCATAATCTTAAAAAAAAATCTTTACTAATAGTTATCATATGATTGATTGGATGAAATCAAATTGGATCTGGCTAGGCTAAATATACCAATATTTTCTCCTATATAAACGCCTAAATAAATAAATAGAAGTAATTCATGAACTTTGATTGCTAGTAAGCAATAAGCGACAGTTGTCCGACCTAACTTAATAATTTTTTTTTTATTTGGCAATTAAAGATGGAAAACAACTTGTCGCATTACTTGGACCTATTAAGTTGATGATAAATTATGGTTGCTTGATAAGCATTTATTTGATCATCTTGGACTGGATTCATTAAGTGGGATTAATGCTTAATTTAAACAGCAAAAGCAATCCAAGTAGCCATAGTTGATTAGAACAATAGTCAATCTCCTTCAATTTACAACCACCACTATTATTTTGATTTATTTGTTAAACTGCTGTTTATCACTTTTTTAAAACATCTATATATGTATAGTTTTAATTTATTGATTTTTTTTCTCAATTTTGAGGCACTAATTTTTCTAAATGAATAATATATTAATTTATTCATTTTGCATTATATGTAATTAGTTTGCGAAAAATCTTTACCATGGACGGACCCAGGAGGGACACGCACGGGCAATCATGCATAAAATTAAAATTAATGATCAAATTTTTACTTTTTTTTTTTTTAATTTTCTAAAATTCAAAAGAAATTTTTATTTGCCTATTCACAATTAAATAATCAAATTGTTAGTTTAATGATATTATTTTTACACATATAAATACGAGATCGAGAGTTAATTTGAACCCTAATGAATCCTTTAACTAATTATGTGAATAAATATAAAAACAAAAGTCAAGATAATAAGATAATTAGGCCAGTTAGGCCAATTCTATTTTATTTATTTGAAAAAAATTGTTAATATAGTTTAGCCAAAGAAAACCTTAAGGAACTTGTAAGACAATCAAAATATCTCTTTTTTTACTTCAACAAAGATTTAAGATAAAATTTGTCTTTCGAGAGTTACAATTGAGAAAAAAAATTCCACTATGAATATTGCCAAGAACAAGCTTAGGGAACCTTAAGGGACTTGCAAAACAACCAAAATATTTCTTGTTTGACTTCAACGAGATTAAAACAAAGAGATAAAGGTAAGTGAATATTTAGCAAAAGATCGATTTTTTCTTTGCTTTTTGATAGCTACAACTAAGAGAACTTTTTCCTATGAATATTGTCAAAAACAATCTCATAAATAAAACAAAAGATGGCATTTTAGCCATTTATTGAGTTACTTTTATTGAAAAAGATACTGCTGAAAGTTTTGACATTTATTTAATTATTGATGAATTTTATGATATAAAAGAACATTACATTCAAATTTAATTGATGAAAATATACATTCGAATTGTAAATTATAAAATTTATGTTTAAATTTTTATATTTTATAATTCTGTCTTCTTGCTCTCATTTCTACATCCATCCCTACTGTTTCCACCATTGTGAAATCAACATCAAAATTGACTCGTATACACTTATAAAAAAGAAGCTTATTAAAGAATCATTATATATATGTAGAGCAGCTCTTGACCTTTTAGGCAGCAGCTTAAGTAATTGCCTAAACTTAATTGGAATAGAAGAAGAATTTACGGACGGTGGTTGGGCAGAAGTAGCTTTTCAGAATCTAGCTAGATTATGGCTGGCTGTATAATAAATGAAGCTACTTGTTAATGAAACATAGCTATAAATATGCCTTAATGTGTTACATCAATAAGTTGAATTATTTGCATGTGTGGGAGGCTGCATCTTGCACTATACTGGATATATATATATATATATATATATCTGCTCGCTCCATCCAATCCACGAGTTAAACAAAAGGATCTATGAGTTAGTTTATTCAAAAGGTTTAATAAATTTTGAATTTTATAAGATATTATTAGACTGTTAATTAAGCTGTCTGATTTTCATATTACAAATAAGTTCTTTTTACGTGTTTGGGAGTAATAAAAATATTAAAATTGTGAAATATTAGTAATAATAATTAATTTGTGGTTAATATGTTAAAATTTAAAACTAAAAATTGAACGAGTTTATTAAAATTTCAAACATAAATTAGAAACTTTTCACTTTTTAAAGGGATTGATGATAAGATTCTAATATTTAAGTTTAAATTTTTGAATTGTATACATTTATTTTTTTTAAAAATTATATCAAGCACTTTATGATATTTTATAATTTTTTAAATATATTATAAGATTAATTTTAAAAAATTTTAAGATCACCTAAAACACTTTTTAAACACATTTACTACTCCAGGCATGATGATAAGGCAAAACAATAATGAGAAAATATTGAATATTAGAGCAAGCTAATTTAGCATTGTACTTGATCTAGCTAGTCTTCCTACGAATTTAAAGTTCTTGGAAGCGGTAATGGTGCAATGTTAATTAACTCTTTTACTTTATGTTAGGCTCTTTTAGTTCATTCTTATGCTTTCTTATATGTCGAGTGATCATTTGGCTTGACAATATCAACTTCACACATAAAATATGAGTAGATTTGAATTTAACAAATTCTTAACATGTGCGTATATATAAATTTTTATGTTATTTTATTTTTCAATAGTATCATTTTCATAATTATGTGTATAAGGTTTGGTGTTTGAATTCCAACAAACATGTGATAGATGTACACACAAATATATATATATATATATATATATATTTAAAAAAAGAAAAAAGAAAAAGAAAACTTGTGCTATCTTATTTCTCTCTTCTCAAACTAAACATTTATTATGCCTCATTTTTCTCCCTCTCCCACTTCTCCTCCACCCACACTCATGGACCAAAAAGAAAAAGAATTCTCTTATTTAAAGTCTCATGAATGGTATCTCGGTAACCAAAGGAGAATAAAGATAAATAAATTAAAAAATTTACTATACCAACTTTAATCTAAAAATATTTACACGTTTTCTAAAATTTTGCCATTAAGATTGAGTATTGCTATTTCTTCATTTTATAGTTAATAACCCACGTACAAATGGTATATATGATCAAAAAAGAAATTATTTCACACCTTTGTATACATTTTACCTTATTATATTTGTAGTTCTCATTGTCTTCAAGGAGGCGTTGAGAAGTTTCATGCCATATATTTAATATTATTTATGTGAATATTTACTAAATATTTACATGGTAATATTATAAAATAAATATTAGTAATTAATATTATAGTTACAATTGAACGACCTAACAACCCTACTCATATAGTATTTAAGTGAACATTTGATTGCCAAGCAACCTCAGTACAATTAGGACCTCGACATAAAAGTGCAATAAAGTGTGTAAAAAGTGTTTGTTCCTTCTAAGTAGTTAATTGTGATTAATAAGACTTTTACAGACAGATGGTGCGATCGCATTTTATGGACCCTCCATGTGATTATAGCACACTAAACCACACAATTAAGCTAACTCGTACCACAAGAAACCTCATTTACGTCAATTTATTACATTTTCGTGCAAAGTAAAAAATGGAAATATATATAATAAAAAATCTTCCAAATATTTAAATTTATAAAAATTTATAGTTTACATCTAATTATACATTTTTTCTCTTTGGGTGAGCATTGTAATTCGTAAAATGAAATATAGTACTACAAACAGAATTAAATAATTACAAATAAATTAAATAAAGTATGTTTTAACAATCACCAATAATAATTTAAGTGGAAAATTTAATATTAATTGTCCTTATAAAATATGGTCGACATATTGTTCAAAGCATATATATTAAGGTTCATATCATAATAGTCCATAAACGATAGTAAAATAACTCATAAAGAATAAAAAACTGCTTCTAATACTATATATAAAGGCAATTCTTAGAATAGCCTCCATACATTTTGCAATTGTAGCTACAGAAGTTGTTTGTCCAAATGCATTATACATTCCAAGTGTAATCATATATTGTAATAGTGAGATTCAATAAATTAGCATTTGAAAATTATGAAAAAAGACAACAACAGCGACCGCAACAACGACAACGACGACAACAGCAAATACCAAAACAAAAGAAGAAGAAAAGAAAACTAGGAATCCATCCGTTTAAGAAAACTTGTGCTATTGACAAAGAATAAGCGCTGGATATACAGATACAACTTCAATACAATATGCATATCGGGTAATCTGCCTCAAATTTTAGCGCACAAATTAGGTGAACATCAGAGGAATTGTGCTTCTACAGCAGAATTCAACTGCCAAACTAGCCACTAGACCTCACATCCTAGGAATAGCTCCACTAATCTATATCAACTTGCTTCGTACGTAACTAAGGTTGGTTGGAATAATATTACAAGAAAATTTTGGGGAAATTGAGAAAACATCGATCACAGGGTGAGAATCTCGTCTCTGGTGTCTCACACTCATGCATATAAGAATTTTTTAATTTTTGATATTGGGTTTTTAATTTTGCATGTTGTTATCAAAAAATAGACATTGGCTCAATTAACTCAAATTAAAAATTGACTTATGAGATGAGGATTATTCAAACTATATAAAAAGATCACCTTACGCACGCCTAGAAATGAATATTGGAACATGAAATGATATGAAATAAATGGCCAAATACTAGAAATTAGTGGCTCTGATGCTATATCAAATTATGAACCTTGAGTCTAACTCACTTTTAAAAACTCAACTGAAGACGTGAGAATTGTATCAAATAAGATATAGAGACTTTATCTATTTACTTATTTAATTGATGTGAAAATTTAAGAGTTGTATGCTGAATTTGGACCACCTCAGGGTTGAAAAAGAAAAGGTAAAAAAGATCAAGAAATGAAGGAAATAAATGCAAAAAGGAAAGAGAATGGGGTCTCCAATTGTTGGCAAATTAATTACCTGTCCCTTTCATATATGGGTTTTAGTTGGGTTAACTTTGTGGTGAATAGATTTCATCATATCCAACAAAGAAATTATGAGCAAAATTAGCTGTTGAAACATATGGTTTCATTTCCTGACAGACAAACGTGGGCCTGATCTGCGAACACATTATTTGACAAACTTCTGGTTAATGCTTCTTACAAAATTAATCATGAATATTTAATTATATATACTGCCGAATAACTCTGAATGTTTACGTCTGAATTTATATTTAACTTTTTTAAATGGAGTCCCATTTCAAGGATAAAATTGAAGTTTAATGAGACTTCGGGTTTGAATCTTATGGGTGTATACACACATATATTAACCTATTTTGGTCACAGGATAACGTTTATTATTGATTATGGAACTTGTTAATAGCTAATTCATGATTGTTAATAGTTAATTAATTGTTGAATATTGATACTATTGCCCCAGCGAAGTACAATTAAAAAAAGAAAAAATAAAACCAAAATAAAAAAGAAAGAAACAAATATGATAATGCTGAATTGTCAAAAGGCTAAAGTGCTTTCGAGTTGGATAAAATTTGCAGCGCAACCCATAAGATCCGCATCTTTTTGGAATAGGTACCACCCAATCCAGACCTAGAGACAGAGAGAAATCTTGGCCTTCCAAGAGTACCACATATACGGGAGGATGCTACCTTATGTTAGATGAATGGTACACGGCCAACTCAATAAACTCCTATAAATACTTTCTCATTTAATTCAAATAGGGGCAATTTGATAGGTTTTTGCTAATTCATAAGGACCCGACCTATGATTACACATGCAATAATCACATCTGACTCCAATCCAATAAAAGATTGGACTCGAGTCCAATTACTAGTCGACGAATCAACTAGTAATAAATGTACTAATATCATTCCTACCAACATCAAAATCAATATACAAACAATATGAAATATTAACAGATAAAAAAAAGGTAAAAATTCATAATACCTTTACATTTCTAATTTTAAGAGTAAAAAAGGAATATCAAAAGGTTATTTTTTCAGAAAAAAATATTATCATTTAATATAGATGTCACCAAAGAAAATGAGGGTATTCAATTTGAATTGATGGAGCATATATATATAAATACAATTTTAAATATATGTACGTCGCGGGTATGGATAAGCATGCCAGTCGGGTCAGGTTTTAGTGGGTTCAAGTTCATTGAGTCGGGTACTTAAGTTTGGTGGTCTTTCTATTTGTGATTTTTTTTTCTTTTTTTTTAATTACCGTTGATTGCCTATTTTCATTCAAAATACTAATTAACTATTTGACTTGGAAAAAATTTTAATTTAATTTAAATTAATATATGAATTGTCATCAATAACTCAGTCTATTTTAGCAAAGTTCCGAACTACAATTCTAAGCATTTTATCACCGTTGAGTGTTCAAATAAAACTAAAACATTTAGTTCAAAACGCCTAAATTACTTGATTCTTTCCCATTTACTGGAGTCTAAATTCCAAATTGATGGATTTTAAAATCTAAAAACTAAGATATATATATATGTATGTATGTATGAAAAATATGGAGGCAAGGACATTTTTTTTTATTTTTTTTATTTTGTGTGTGTGTGTTGTTGTTGTTGTTGTTGTTGAGGGTTGGGAGCAGAAGCAGGGGCCAATGTCCCCCTAGGTTTATTATATATAGTGTAAATATATATATATATATATATATTAAAATTCAGTAATAATTAATTTAAAGAATTTATTAAAAAGAAGAAATTATTTAATATTAATTAAAAATGGTTAATTTTTAATTTTCATTTATTAGCTTTTTAAAAAGTTAACTTTTGTTATGGGCCTTAAATCAAAAATTAATTATCTGAATTTATTGAATTAAATTTAACTTATTTTCAATTAAAGATAATTAAAATCAATTAACAAAATTTTTATTTTATTTTTAAAATTGAAGATAAATTCCTAGGTCAATATTTAAAATTAAGTAATCAAGTGAAGACTATTAAGTTGGAATAGTTAGAGCCTTTGAATGTTATTTGTTTGAGAAAATGTTATGGGGGTTTAGCCAACATAATATTGAAAGACTTGTAAAACTTATAAAATCTCTAATTTTGACTTTAATAAAATTAAAATACAGAGATATATAAAGAACTTTTTCAACTATGAATATTATCAAGGACATGCCTTGGAATAAGATGGAAAATTACTTTTTTATCCGATTGTTTAGTTACTTATATTGAAAAAAATATTACTAAAAAAATTGGATATTGATTCGATCATTTACAAATTTTATAATATAAAAGAGCGCAGCGCTCAACTTCAATGAAAATGTATGTTTAAATTCATAAATTACAAAAATTATATTTAAACTTTTAGACTTTATAATTTTGACCTCTCCCACATTCATTTCTGGATCCATCGTTGTACTTAGGGTAATAAATTATTTAGTTTGAACAAAAATTACTATTGTAAATAATACTTATTCTATTTAGCAATTAATATTCTTGGTAATTGAGAAGTCATAATTATATTTTTAATTAATTATAACAAACATATAATTATGCAATACATGTTTTTTTGTGGCTTAAAATATATTGATCAAAGACAATTAATTAACAAGCACCACAGAAGGATTGTGGTAACTATTCTTATAAATATCTCAATAAGCTCTTTTACGCTTAATGAACAAAATTTATGCTTGGAAAATAATTTTGATATTAAAAACAATCTTATTATAATTTTAAGTTAAAAAATTTGTACTTTCCAAAGGTTTTACTAATAGCTTTAAGGTCATAGAGTAATTTATAGAGAATGCCTTGAAGGAAAAGCTATAGCAAGAAGACAAGTGAAAACTCAAAAGTTGGCAAGATGAGGCGCGAACCAAGTTGCTGTCTTAACACCATTTCACAACCCCTTCCAAAATGATAGGTACAACGAGGTTTATGGTTGCGTCGTCTATGGGATACAACAACCCATCCACAAATTGTATCTCCACCAAAGCCTGCACTGTTAGGTGAAATAGAAGCTACACTCGACACTTATATTTACTAAGCTCAAATAGAGGGAAAATATATATTTTACTGACAAGCACTCAACACTCCTTTATATAGTGGCAAAATAGTTTGACTGTTACACAAAATTAAATCAAAAATATTTATTATAGAATTAAAATATGTAACCGTATGAAACAACCATCAATTTCAATTTTCAAAATCTATAACAACAAAAATTGAATGTCAGTTTTTCAAATAAATAAATAAATAAATCAAGATAACAACGACCTAGCTAGCCATTAATATGTGTAATCAGATTAGAAAGAAAGCATTTAGGAAATCTCCTAGTATCCTACATGTTTTATTATATAATGACAAAATAGATTAATTGCATATTTTATTACATAGTTTCCTTCCTTTTTGTACGTATGTGGGGAAGATTTCCTTTTATTTCAATATTAGTAATAAGGTAAAATAATATATATATATATATATGTATATTACATAGTTTAAATTTTAGTTTTCTGTATGGGATATATATTTTTATTAAAATATCGAACATGTTTTAGATAAATTTATTCCTTGTGCATATATTTCACAATTAAGTTCAAGAATAAATCATCATTAGGAAATTTGATTTTATTTACGTGAAATATTATTTTTGATGAAGAACGATCTTTTAACAAAATAAAATTGAGTTATTTAATTTGGCCCATCACCATAGGTTGCACTATACTTTTTAATTTTTAATTGTTAGCTATAAGCTTCTAATACAATTTAATAATTCTAATGAAACCAAAGTATCCATCCCCTCAAATTGAGATCCAAAATTACCCACTGAATTAATAAAAGGGTCTCAATCTATTTATTATGCAACTAAATGTTGGCGGTGATGGCAAATTAATGTTGGCATTATCAATTCAGTATTTTTAAAAGCAGACAATTTTGCAATCAAGGCAACTTTTTCAATTTCGATCTCATTTTGCTTATATATATATATATATATATATATATACTGTACAAAAGCAGCCAAATTAAAAAAAACTAATTTCTGTCTCATTTTGCTTTTATGTTTTGTACAAAAGCAGCCAAAAAGTTTAATTGCTGTCGCAATTGGAAAAAGGCGCAGCATTACTACACCCTCTATGGTGGTGGCTAGAGCAGAGCATTTACGTACACCGCGCTGTTAATAAACTGTTCCTGCACTAAAAACATTTATATGTAAGCTTATAATCTTGTAACATTGGCAAATTTTATGTAACATTGGCAGTATATAATAATGATTTGGGTATCTTTTTATCACAGGAGAATTATTATATATTATAATTTCAAAAAATACTTATTTATTTTGACTGTTTCGTGTCAGAAAATTAATGAGAATCATATATCATGCTTGATGATCCGCAAATTATTTAGATATTATTCTCATTGTTTATATTATATATTATAATAATATTCTCATTATTTATAAGCATAAGTAAAAGAGTTGATTTAGATCAAATATTTTTCTGCGATCGAAAAAATAAATGCATAAAAATTATCTGACCAATTAAAAAATTGTCCAAGATGAGACCATGACTTTATGGAAAAAAATATTTATTAGTCTCAACATAACGGACAACTATCCCAACCATCAATTATCGGAAAAAAACAAAAAATAAATAGTAATAACAACTACGCTAACCATCGACCATTCGAAAGTTGTTTGCAGTGTACCCTCTTAGGCATAAATATAAATATTTTCAAGTTAAGTACTTCAGTTTAGGATTTCCAAAGATGTTAGAATCTTAAACATGTTTTATCAATTTGGTGCAGCCAAGAAGTCGGTATCAAGTTTTTGGGTCGTTTTAATCTCGTACTCAATTTGTACAAATATTGGATCCCGCTAATTTATTCTTAAGAATACACGTTAGGTTAATTGGGATAGTCTCTAACTAAAATTCTCCAATACTTAAGTCTAACATAAAAATGGAATGAACTCATTCAAAGGAAATAATAATGAACTAATAAAAAGAGGATCACTTTAGATCCTTTATTTCATTTTTGAATTTTATCTCCTATTTTAACTAAATAAATATACGCCAAGTGTATCCAATTTTCAACCAATTAGTTTTATAATGAAACATTTAATATACCTGGCACATATTCATAAAATGGAGTAGAAAATAAAACATGAAATGAAATAGAGAATCATGTATAACGCCACATAGCCCCCGTATAACAGTTGGATATATAAGAATTTTAAAACTCTCACTCTGGATCTTATCTAGATTAGGTTGAAATGAACCTGAATCGGCATAAAAAGATATTGATGCTATTTTATTAGGATTTTTTTTAAAGGATATCTAAGTCTTTAAGGGGTCTATGGTGCCATTAGATCCCATCACAACTCAACATGATAACATTTTAGTAGTGTAATGATTTTTCTTGGGGTCTTATTTTTATCTAAATAAAACTAAAATAGTTGAAGATAAATATCATAAACTAATTCCCCACTAATTTATGAAAAACATTTGTTATATATATTGACAATATACTATTTAATTTTTTGACCTGTAAGCAACAATACTAGAATCGCAAATTTTATAACCTAAGAAATCAAATCCATTGAGTTTCTTTTATCACACTAGGTAAATTGTATAACACCCTTTTTTTGAAGAAATTAAATCCATTGGGTTTCAAATATATATATATATATATATATATATTGCATTAATTTACTCTTTTTTTCCTTGTATAGACTTATATAATGCAATTATGTAATAATTTTCTTATATAAAAATTTAAGTTTTATCAATAATCAAAAGAATTTCAATCCCCTTCAAGTTTTTCTTAAAGTTAGTTTTTATCTTATTGAATTTCAAGTCCTCTATCTCTTACTCTCTCTTCTCATTTACCCTATTCTTTTGCTTCTATAACAATACTATTATTTGCATTTTAAATCTCTTTATCCTTATATTTTTTTTATTTATAAGTATAAATAAATTGAATTATGTAAATAAGTAATTTAAATTTTCCTAACTTGCCAATTCAACTGCGGAGTGAATCCACAACAACCCACCTGATCAATTGCTCGATTTATAAAGATATCCGTGTCACAAAAATGAGTCATTTACCCTACATTTCGTGGATATGTAATTGGGACAACAATTTTTAATAATAATTTGCTGGAATCCAATCACATACATCCCTATTGAATTAAAGTTGCTGCATTTGAGACAACATTATCATTCTAATTTCTAGGGTTTAATGCTGCGGTCCATGCCACAACTTAATCTCTTTTCTTTTCTAAAAAAAATAAAAGACAATCAATAAACTTTAAATTAACAGAATTATTTCGTAGAAGACAATATATCTATATATATTGTATGTATACATATAATATGTGTATATATGAGTATATCTCTAAATATGAGAGGCATTTTTGGTGTAGGTGGTATCGTTTGTCACTTTATATTATCTATTTTGTTTCATGTTTCATCTTTTATTTCAACTTGATATATATGTGTGTGTGTGTCAAGTATAGCTGATATTTAATTAATTATTTTTATAAAAAAATATTTAATATATGTATTATATATCTACAAAATAAAATTAAAATTAAAATAAATGATCTAAACCGGCCATTTTTTATTAAGTTAGATTTACATATATGGAGGAGGTTGCTATGCAGCATAAAACTCCAGCTAAGAGAGCGTTGTGTGACATGAAGTTGTTCATTAAATCCTCTTACCTGCCTTCATTCATTGCTCGCTGGGTATCTATCACATTTCCAGCTTTTAAATCCCCATCTTCCTTCACCACCTCCCTCCTCCCTCATACTCCCTTCTTCCTCGTCCTCCTCCTCCGCCATCACCGCCCCCGCCTCCGCCTCAGCCGCCCGGTCTTTCTTAGAATAAAAAAAGATGCCAGAGATGCTGCCCAGCTTCTCCAGCTCCGTGAAGCTCAAATACGTGAAGCTGGGCTACCAATACCTAGTCAACCATATTCTCACCTTCTTGCTCATCCCAATCATGCCCGGAATTGCCATCGAAATCCTCCGGTTAGAGCCCGAGGAAATGCTCAACATCTGGAAATCACTCCACTTCGACCTCGTCCAGGTGCTCTGCTCCTCCTTCCTCATCATATTTATCGTCACCGTCTACTTCATGTCGAAGCCCAGATCAATTTACCTGGTGGACTACGCCTGTTACAAGCCCCCCGTCACTTGCCGGGTTCCTTTCTCCACTTTCATGGAGCATTCCAGGCTGATTCTCAAAAACAATCCCAAGAGCGTGGACTTCCAAATGCGCATTCTTGAAAGATCGGGCCTCGGAGAAGAAACCTGTCTGCCTCCGGCGATTCATTATATTCCTCCAACGCCGACTATGGAGGCTGCCAGGGGTGAAGCTGAGGTTGTTATTTTCTCCTCCATCGATTCCCTGATGCAGAAGACTGGCATCAAGCCAAAAGATATCGATATTCTTATAGTGAATTGCAGCCTGTTTTCTCCTACTCCATCCCTTTCGGCCATGATCGTGAACAAGTACAAGCTGAGGAGCAATATCAAGAGTTATAATCTTTCCGGCATGGGGTGCAGCGCTGGATTAATTTCCATCGATTTGGCCAGGGATCTACTCCAGGTTCATCCCAATTCTTACGCACTTGTTATTAGCACTGAAATTATTACTCCGAACTACTACCAAGGATCGGAGAGAGCCATGCTCCTCCCGAACTGCCTCTTCCGCATTGGCGGCGCCGCCATCCTCCTCTCCAACAAGCGGCGGGACAGCAGGAGCGCGAAGTATAAACTAGTCCATGTTGTCCGTACCCACAAAGGGGCTGATGACAAGGCATACAAGTGCGTCTACGAGCAAGAAGACCCACAAGGAAAGGTGGGGATAAACCTGTCAAAAGACCTGATGGTGATAGCTGGAGAAGCCCTGAAATCCAACATCACAACAATCGGGCCATTAGTCCTGCCGGCATCAGAGCAACTCCTGTTTCTTTTCACCCTAATTGGCAGGAAAATCTTCAACCCCAAGTGGAAGCCTTACATTCCAGACTTCAAACAAGCCTTTGAGCACTTCTGCATCCACGCCGGTGGGCGGGCCGTGATCGATGAGCTCCAGAAGAACCTCCAGCTCTCGGCGGAGCACGTGGAGGCCTCCCGGATGACACTCCATCGCTTCGGCAATACCTCTTCTTCTTCACTTTGGTACGAATTGGGGTACATTGAGGCTAAAGGGAGGATGAAGAAGGGAGATAGAGTTTGGCAGATTGCTTTTGGGAGTGGATTCAAGTGTAACAGCGCGGTCTGGAAGTGCAACCGGACAATCAAGACGCCGACGGACGGGCCATGGCAAGACTGCATTGATAGGTATCCGGTGCACATCCCAGAAATAGTGAAGCTCTAAAAGCCATTCTTAGAGCTAGCCATATATGTGTGGACAAATACAGCCGTATCCCCTCCCGAGTTTCAATTGTTTGTGTTGTTTTCTGGTGATTAGCTCTAGTTTTTCCATTTTTTGGGGGGCCGTTTTCTTTCTTTTAATTCCTTGGAAATGCGTCTACAAAAGCTCTGCATGCATTTACTCCTGGCTAGGTTGCATGAGGTTAATTTACTACTGTGAAATAAATCTGTACGTTTATATTTAAATTTTTCTGGAAATTACATTAGATATCATCATCATGATCACCATTCATCAGTCAGTCAAATATCTTGTAAGGATATGCCCATAAATGAATGAAAGATACAAAATTTACTATTCTTGAAAAGCAGTGTATACAGCAGTTAAATTTTTTGTGCTTGACATTTATTCTTGTGGCAAGAGCATTCCTATTTCTCAGTACGCACAATGTTATCTCTCTCATACCAGCTGTAAGTAGATTGCAGAATTTAAGAGCAATATTATAGACAGCGGACCATGAATTTCTGTTCATACCAGACAAAAATCTAAGGAAAAAAAAAATCATAGGTAGTTCTACCAGATTAAGACAAGTGGTGCAGCAATATCCAACAACCACACATGAATTTTATGGATTGTGTTGCTGTCAACGGTGCCGCAAACTAGAAAGGTTTTGCTTTTATGACCGAGTCCTGCTGGGGCAACCACAGTAAATACTATCACCAACCAAGCTGGTTACCGCCAAAATTAGAAATAATTAAGATGGAGGGTTTTAATTATTTGAAGGAAAAGGGGCCATTTTAATTGTTATTATAGCATAAGGTGGCGAGCAAGGACGAAGTAAGAATTTTTGTTTAGTGGAGAATTTTGAATTATTAAAAATATAATTTTTTTTAATTATAAATATACACAAAGAAGTACAATTGGGCAGAAGGCATAATTTCAATAAGAAGATAAGCAAATTTATAATTTGAGAATGACAAAAGTATAATATTTTAAATTTTTTAATATAAAAAAAAATTTTAATATTTTAAGGGGGGCAAAAGTGTGACATTTTAAAAATTTTAATATAATTTTAATATTTTGGGGGAGTAAAAGTATAATATTGTTTTTGAAGGGGGCAACTGCCCCATCACCACCACCCCCCACCCCCCCACTCCCCGGTCTATGGTGGTGAGCGGCGGCCATTCATACTGACATTGCCACGGTAGTTTGGGTTGAATGTTGGATCGATATGTAGGTTGGGCTTGGATTAGTTTTAGTTTTATAATCATATAATTAAATAACTACAAGAAAAAAATAATGTCGGTAACAAAATATTAAATGGTAATGACAAGGGTGAAGGTTGTGTTTTGCTGGATTGGACTGAAAATTGGGGCAAATCGACATGTCTAGTTGAGTGGTCCAACATCAAATACATTAGGGCTAAAATCTGTAATTACGAGCAAACGTCATGCTAGTCAACGTGCCCTCAGCTATGATACTCCAATGCTCAAGTTAGTATAAAAACGACTAAATTAGATGAGAAGCAGCGTGATGGCTTTTTTGTGAAGAATGGCATGTCTGTTAGAGGCTGGCAATGGGGTATTTATAGCCTTCTCCAAGTGGATGATATGTTCAAGATGCTCTCAACATGTATAAAAGGCTCATCCTTACATAGGGAGCTTTAGGTCATACTCCATTTTTATACCATTTCAGGTGGTTTCATCTTCAACTTTTAGGAGCATATAGTATATTCATGGTGCATCTCTTGTCAAGGGTGGCAGTAGAGGCGGCACTAGAGTGGCGTGCGCCATTAATGTAGAAGCATGCCGCCTATCAAAATATTAAATGCAGCAATGAAGGGATCCTATAGTGAATCTGAAGGGATCCTATAGTGAATCTGAAGGGATCCTATAGTGAATCAGCCTTTTTGGTCAATAGAAGAATCAACTGCCTATTCTCTAGCTGCACCAGAGGACAAGTGGTCCTCCACACTTAGCTCTTGTCAGGACTATCAACCAACTGAGTTCGACTTGAACCCATCGTGCCTTGATTGGGCTAGACCAGAACTGCACAATGAGAGATCGATGACATGACTAATCCTTAAAGATGAAATGGGCCTAGCCGAATACTTCATACGTAATTCCTAGGTTGATACCATTGGGCTAGATCTGTTGAGTCAACCCGTATCAAGTAATATTAAAATTATTATTGCTAATGATATAAATGAATTAATAATAATTATATGGTCTAGGTTAATGAAACTGAAAAAATTGATTAAATAGATGAGTTGAAATAAGACATAAAAACTTTTTAGGGTTAATTACTTAAAACTCTTGAGGTTTGGGTAATTTACAGAACAAACCACAACTATCAAGAAATTACAACAACTCCCTAATATTTTTGTATTTTTATTTCTTTTTTCTTTTTTTTGCTATTCTTTATTTTTTTTCCAAACATGGGTAATACTGTAATTTCATCAATTCTATTAGTTTTAACACCTAAATATTAGCCTCAAAGGATAATTGTAATTATCACAAACATGTGAGTTTTTGAGCAATTCAACTAAACCTCTGGAAGTTTTAGGTATTATCCCTACTTTTTAAATATAACTTTGTCCTGATATGTATAATGGAATCAAAGTGGTTCATATATATCTTATCTTGGTACCAATCTTTCTTTCACTTCAAATTCTCTATTTCAATTCATATTTAATCTCTTACTTTGCTTTATGAATATACGATATGTATTTTAAATATTTTTTTATAAAAATAATTAATTAAAAAGTAGATACACTTAACATATATTTATAAAGTTTGAATAAGAGATAAAATAGAGAATGAAATAGAAAACTGAGAGTGTTTTTTCATTTTATTAAAAAATTAGAGATTGGACTACTAGTTATTAATTACCCCCTCTTACGGGTGTTGGGAAAGAAAATAATATAAATTTAAGTAAAGAGAAAGGGGTGAGCTAGTCAAATCATTGAGCTAACAAATGTTATTAAAAAAAAAAGATTTTCTAATGCATTCGAAATATAAAATGCAGTGATATGAAATGAAAATATAAGAAATTCTCTAGTGAAAGTGAAAAATACATTATTGTAGAATATGGTACAGCACAATCTTCATTTTATCACAATAGTAATCAATGTTTAATAGTAACAACAATTATACTTTTTATAACAACTAATAGCATATATATATTGACTATTTAGTGATAATATATACAAATATTATATATCAAAACTTATTGTGGTAATATATCTTCATTATCAATTAAATTATCACTATATGTACATAATAATGATTAATAGTGTCGAACATATACTTATAGTTTTTTTGTCATCTTATCATTAAAATTCGAGTAACTTTAAATATTTATTTTTCTACTATACGTACATCAATTGATTCATCGACCAATTGATGTGACACAATCCAGTTAAGGCTACTAGTACTTTGGTGGTTGAACTTCTCTAAGTATAGTCGTTGAATAACTCCTTGATTTTGTTATTGATCAACCACACTTTTCATATTTATTTTAGTTCGAAAATTTTTTCAATGTGCAGCAGTACAAAACAGTTTGGACCTATAGTCCCGCCCATGTAAGTACTGAGTGTACGTATTCTATCAAATTAATTAAAATACATCAAATCCAATTAAGGAGTACAAAGTACCCTAGAGTTTTTAGTTCTTTCTCCACCGAAAGTGCATTGGAAAGGTCTTTTAATTCTTGAACATCAAAATAACTAATTTTTTAGTTCTCAACAAAAAAAAAAAAACACTAATTTCTTAGGAATTTCATCAATTTAATAGTAATAAAAATTGTGAATTAAATTTATCATTGTCGAAAATATGTGATACAAATATATATTATTATTATTATTATTATTATTATTATTATTAATTAATGACACGTGAATAAAAAAAATTCAGTGGCAACAAAAACTATCACATGTTGTGTTGCTATTGAGTTGTCAGTATGTATGCATTGTTAGCCATTAATATTAAGGACAATTTATTTAGGTCATAACACAAGTAGAGGTGACAATTTTCAACATGACACAACAACTCGATATAAGTTTGATACGAAAAAATTGGGTTTGGGTCTAATAAGATATATACGAATAAAAACTCGAAAAAAAATGGGTTAGGTTAGGTTGATTTTATATTACACGAATAAACTGAAATTTTATTTTGGATCACACGACAACCCGAACCCACTTGAATCAACTCAACCTAACTCAAATTAAACTAATGAAATTTAAATTTTTTTAGGAGTAAACATATAAAATAACAAAATAAACCTTGTAATGTTGAACTTTAGCAATACCAAAGTTACTATTTTGATTTTTTTTTTTGGTCTTATTTATTTTCGCAAACATATAGGATGGATGATTATAATTTTAATGGTTATTTTTTTGTATCCAAGCGAACATGAAAGTTATTTTGCAAGAGTTGACAAAATACTACTTTGACTACTGAATTGTCTTACAAAATTTTTCTTAGACCTTATGCAATGCAAGATTTTGCATATATAAATAGACATGAATTCTCTTTATTAGAAGGTTATAAAAAATTTAAACGACTCAAGCAAGTTTTTATGATAAATTATGTATCCAATTAAAATACTTGTTACTTACCTGTCTAATAATATATTTTTATTGATTTATGTGATGCTTAATTGAATCAATATAAAGTAAAGAAATAATGTCATATTAAGGAGTTAAAAGAGACAATTTGATTGATACAAAAGACACAAAAACTAAAGAGAGTGGGTGAATAAAAACTTGCAAAAGTATGGCATTTTTAAAAATAAGTTACTTGTGATTTTAATATTTTTATAATACTTATAGATACTACAAATGTAAGAAACAAAAAGTCCTAAAATCAATATATAATGTGTTTTAGTTAAAAATATTTTAGAAAGCTGCTATCGTGAATTTGTGATGAGAATTCTTTACTCCTATTTTAATTTGTTAATAATTCAAAATAGATAAAATTAAAAAAAATAAAAAATGCCAAAAAAATTCTAAAAAATTGAAACAAATATTTAAAATAATTATTTTAAATCAGATTGGCATGTTGGATTGAGTGGATTTCAATTGGTGAGTTAACGTAATAAAAATCGAGCCAACCTGAACCTGACCTAATATAATTAAGGTTGAGCATTTTTAGGTTGCCATCAGGTTGGGTTGGATTAGGGTTGAGAAAATTAATGTTATACCCTTACTTCAACCCAACCCATGTATGTTTTCTTTTTTTTTTTAATTGAAAAAAGGCAAGGCAAAGGTGATGTGTAGCAATCTCCTTGGACGTAACCATTACTGTCCAAAGGGTGAACCCGTTACCACAGCCCCACCAAAACGCTAGTTAGCTAAAATCACTCTACCACAGAGGTGATTGGTACACGGACTACTACTAAAAATAGGTTCAAGCCCATAACCTCCGAATGAGAAATAATGAACCCTATCCAACTAGACTACCACCTCAATAGTAATATCTCTAATATTATATCCTTTACTATTTCCATACAAGGGATTCCGTCCGTTAGAATTTCTAAATGGGAACATGCTCTTTTATTAAATAATTTTGCTGTGAGAATTCAATTTCACATATCATACTATAATGAACGCCCCAACTAATACATGCTTCCCTATTAATCTCAACATTTCCAACAAATTGTGCACTAACAAGTAATATATATTTAAAAAATCAAGATGTTGTTTAGAAGTACCAAAACAAGTACACAAAAAATTATGTTCAAAGAATTAAAGCATGATAAGTTAATAATCTATTTGATATGGGATAACCCAACAAACTATCAGGTTCAGCCCAATAACAATCGACCAAGTGATTGACCAGGTCTAAGTCCTCATTAGGTCATTCGTTAGCTCAGCATACCAACACCCTTTCAGTTGACCTAAGTGTGGTCAATCAGCTCGAGCATGATTATTGGGCCATTAACCAGAGGCCTTCAAACCCAAGAAAGTCCTATTATCTCAACCAAAGTGTGGCAAGATGATTTGCAAACAAGGAAACATCTTGATCCTAAGAGGTCGATCAAAGAGATATAAAGCAATCCCACGTAATCAACCATAATTGCATTTAATGTGCTATAACCACCACTTTACTGCATTAAATACTCTGAAAAGTAGCGTGCCTCCACTATACCACCATTCTGCACCATTCTTGAAGAGTAGAAGGAAACGCCACCTGGAGAAGTACACAAAAGGAAGAAGACCTAAAAGTCCTCAAATAAGGACAAATGCCCTCTCTGCACAAGCAAGGGCATCATTGATATTTTAATCTCTTAAGAGAGACTATAAATACCCCATCACAATCCTTCAGCTTGGTATGTTCATTATCACTTAAGCCCTCACTTTGTCGCTCTCTTTTCTAGTCGATCAGATTGGAATACTTTTACTGAGAGATCCTCGACAAGCCTAATATTTTTTATTCATTACAAGACTTGACCCGAATTCATCTAAACATTCCACCCAACTCCCATTATGGTTAATTCTGTTGGCTAGAGCCCAATATACTGACAAACAGATACAACCATCATCACTATTGAAAACATTTATTTCAAGAGACGTAGAGGATCGAAAAAGACACTTAAAATGTACAGAATAAACACATGACAAGAACAAGCAAAGGATCGAAAAAGAGACCTAAAATGTACAAAATGAACACATGACAAGAACAATGGGCATAATTTAGCTTGAGACAATTTCATTAAAAAAAAATATCTTTTTGTCTCCTCTATCAAAAATATCTTGGTACTCTTTAAAGGATGTTTGAATAAGCTTATAAACTCCTTAAAATATTTTATAACATATTTAAGAGCTTATAAAATGTCAAAAAATATTTGATAATTTTTTTTAAAAACAAGCTTATAAAGTTCTAAAATAAGATATTAAGAGCCCATTTGATTTCATTTTCAAAACCCCATGTAAAGCTTTCTACTATTTAAAAATTGAAATACATGACGTTTTACACATTTTAACCCAATACCATTTTCATTTTCAATTTCATTCTCAAAACACATTCCCCAATAACTATGAGAATTCAATTTTACATATCATATTATAATGAACGCCCCAACTAACACATGCCTACCCACTAATCTCAACATTTCCAACAAATTATGCACTAACAAGTAATACATGTTTAGAAAATCAAGATGCTATTTAGAAGTACCAAAACAAGCATATAAAAAATGATGTTCATGATAAGTTAATAATTTATTTGATATGGGATAACTCAACAAACTATCAGGTTCAGCCCATTAACAATCGACCACATGACCAACCAGGTCCAAGTCCTCATTGTGCCATTTCACTAGCTCAGCATACCAGCACATTTCAATCGATCTAAGTGTGGTCAATCAACTCAAGCATGATCATTGGGCCCTCAGCCAAAGGCCTTCGAACCTAAGAAAGTCTCTTTTTCTCAACCAAAGTGTGACTAGATGATTTGCAGACAAGAAAACATCTCGATCCTAGGAGCTTGATTGAAGAGACATAAAGCAATCCCAAACGACTAGCTATAGTTGCTTTGAATGTGTCATAACCACCACTTTGCCACATTAAATACTCTAATAGGCAGTGTGCCTCCACATTTATGGTGCATGCCTCCACTATACCACCATTCTGCACCATTCTTGAAGAGTAAAAGGAGACGTCGCCTAGAGAAGCACACAAAAGGAAAAAAAACCTTAAGGTCCTCAAATAAGAACAAATGCTCACTCTGCACAAGCAAGGGCATCATGGATATTTTAATCTCTCAAGAGAGAGTATAAATACCCCGTCACAGTCCTTTAGCACGGTGTGTTCATTATCATCTAAGTCCTCACTCTATTGCTCTCTTTTCTAGTCAATTAAATACTGATTTGAGCGTTGGAATAACTTAATCGAAGGATCATCAACAAGCTTGATATTTGTTATTGATTGCAAGACTCGACTCGACCCGACCCGACTTGATCTAAACATTCCACCCAACTCGCATTCTGGTTAATTCTATTAGGCCAGAGCACAATATACTGATTAGCAGATCCAACCATCATCACTAATGAAAACATTTATTTCAAGAGACGTAGAGGATAGAAAAAGACACCTAAAATGTACAGAATGAACACATGACAAGAATAAGCAGTGAACTGAAAAAGACACCTAAAATGTACAAAATGAACACATGACAAGAACAAGGGGCATAATTAAGCTTGAGACAATTTCATTAAAAAAATATCTTTTTGTCTCCTCTATCAAAAATATCTTGGGACTCTTTAAAGGACGTTTGAATAAGCTTATAAATTCCTTAAAACATCTTATAACATATTTAAGGGCTTATAAACATATCAAAAAGTTTTGATAATTTTTTTTAGAAGCAAACTTATAAAATTCTAAAATAAGATATTAAGAGCCCATTTGATTTCATTTTCAAACCCATGTTTAACAGTCTCTACTATTTAAAAATTGAAACACATCACTTTTTATATATTTTAACCCGATATTATTTTTCATTTGTAATTTATTCTCAAAACACATTTCGAAATAGCTTATATATTTTCTCTCTCCATTTTATTGTTTTGAAGAGGAGCGCAGCTGGTTAATTTTGAAAATTAATTATACGCGAGATATGCCCATTGAATATTATTTATACCTGGGATAATTGCGCTTAGTATTGTGGACTTCAATCCACGGCACAGACGCACAGTGGCAGAAAGAAAAACGTCGAAGGAGATGATCGAGAGGGACAAAAAATTAATCTTTGGTTCTGTGGACGAATTGGGTATTTCTCCCCATATGGGTCGGCCCATTCCATATGTTCTTATGGGCTTTAAAAAATGATTGCCTACCAACAGGCCCAGATTCTTATCGCTCCGCTCGGTCAACCTCCCAATATATTCACAATTGTAGTTTGTTTGTGCGGTTTAATTATTATCTATTCTCTCTGGAAATAGTTAAATTATCAATTTTTTAATATTTATAATAATACCCCATCTAAATTTACTTTCCTTGTAGTAGAAACCTTGATTATAATTTTTTTTAAATGTATCTATATATACTATATTTACAACTCTTCCAAGTATCAAACTTCATCAAAAGTTTTTTTTTTTTTTTCAAGTAAAAAATGTAAGGACAGTTTGGTTCAGAGTGAAACAAGAAGTTCATTTAAATTATTTTACTAATCATTATTGTAATCAAAAAACTCAGGAGCATCAATATATAGCAATTAGCAATAATTTATAATCAACTAATCATTTATAATCAAAATAGATAGATAGCACATATATATATATATATATATATATAAGTTGTGAAACTCAAACCCAAGACTTCATAGTATTATGATCATAATTATATGAAAGGCAATGGCATCGAATGCTTTGAGAAATTTAGATATAGAAAATTTGCAATGATGAAAGTTTACTAAGTGAATATCAGGATGAACTTGAAGCTAACGAACATGCTCTTTAAGTGAATAAATATATTGTTGACATGGGATAACAAATTTCAAAAAAGTCTCAAAAAACTAATAATATCCAAACACTTCAAGAGGTTTGTGTCTTTTTATACAATTGGGATTAGACCCCAACCTATTTCCTGATTGCCTTAGAGCCATCAAATGAAGTGCGGTTCAATTACCCTTAAGATGTTCAATCTCATATGGGACTCTTTAAATATGACAACCATTGAATGTAAAGGAACAGAAATTGACATCTTACTTGGCTCAAAATCACACCAACGACCTTTCATCTTAAATAGACATATTAGTTACTACAATCTGACTTTATATCTTGAACTTTCTTATCTAAGTTCAATTCAATTCTGAACTCGACTTACCAAGGTTTTAATTTACAATCTTGAGGAACGATCTAACTGAACAAATAGACTCGTTCAACCTCCCAATCGAATCATCTATAGTACTTAAAAGAATAACAATCGAATAGGAATTTAATTATTTCATATACAAATAATTTTGTTACTTTTATTTGGTGTCTCAAAATAAGATTTTATCTTTTAAATATTTTTTTTAAATAATTTGGAGTAATATTCTAAAAATACTCAAAATTTTATCGTTTCAACTCTTATAAAGACTCATGACTTCATGTTGAGTTAGCTATGGAGTAACTAAATTGTTTGGTAATTTAACATGCAATGAAACTTAATTGTGAAGAAGGATCTCATCAAATACTGCTGATTATACATTTTCTAACATTGTCAAGTCAAGAAGAAAATTTTGCCCTTCAAATAGGGGAGCAAATAGGGACAAGAAATTTGTTCCTCTACAAATATTCGAAGAAAATCTTGAAAGCGTACGCGATGCACATTAGGATGCGAATATCATTGGTCATTCGGCAAAGGCCTACGTTCTAGCTTACGTCTAATTTAACTAAACTTAATTCATTTAATAAAAGGGTTAAATTAAAGCCTAGATAAAAGTTTTCTAACTAAATAATTAGGCTTACTCTCTTTTAAAAGCCCACAAACCTAATAGGCTAACACATTTATTATTCTTTATATAATATAAAATAATTACATTTATAATATATATTATAAGTTAATACAAGATAGCTTTTATTATTTAATCAATATTCGATGAAAGTGGGTTGGTTTAGTTTTGGGCTTTATATCCATATAATTTTTATTTTATACAACTATTTTATATTTAATTTTAACTTTCATAATTGTGTATCTTTTTTATCTTTTTGGCTATTATCTAGATACGTTTTCATAATTTACACAACTTTTAGACCTATTAAATAACTAGACATATTAAGGTCTTACAAATTCGAAGCTTGATTTTTACATAGATTTTCAAGTCAGATCAAGGCTTTTGAATTTATTAAAAAAGGTTAGGTTTTACCTTAAAAAATATATAAAATATAAAATATAAAAATAAAAAAGCCTATCATAAATAATAAACCAAACTCAAACTTATTATTTGTATAACAAATCTAACCTACTTAAATTAAAATTTAACTTAACCTAACCTATTTCTATTTCTATTTCTATATTTCCACGGCGATCCTTGCCAAGGCCGAAGTTTGTAACTCAAATTTTTCCTTTTTTTGGATCAACTGTATAACACAACAATGGCAAAGGAAAATATTGAGAGGCAATTAGATGCCATAATAACAATTTTAATACAATTATTGCTATTTGTTAGGATAAAATAAAAATTATTATAATTCAATACAACAATTTAGTAATAATTTATATTTTCATTTATTATCTAGTCTTTGGCGAGGGTTGCAAAGCTACGCTAGTAAAATCCTCGTCTAGTTTATCTTGTTTCCTTAGTTCTTGATATTTATACTGCCTTTAGATCCAGTAATTCAGTAAGAGAAACAAAAGTATAAGAAATAAAATATAAAATTACATCATTAAAACAATATAATTTCAACTTTAAAGTTAAAAATTTGTCAAAGGGTTTTTTTTTAAGCTTGTTAAATATGAATGAGTATAGTGTCTTAAATCTGACATTAGATGACTAAAAATCGAAATTCAAAATAATTCATTGTAGAATCTATTTATTTTTTTTAGGAGATACTATGCTGACAGTCAAATTTAATCCAGATGCTCTAGCACTCTTCTTAAGAGCAGCTTATCTATTAATTTCACCATAGTGACATCCCTTGAGCTCATAGTAGCTTATAAATAAACAATTATGTAGATATAAGAATTCAATTAGATTCAATATTTTTTAGGAAAGATTCAAATTGATGAATAAAAATTTGTTCAAATGGATATTTAAAAAGTCATTATTTTAATTTAGGGTCTTCATCTTATTATATGGGGTGAATTACCTGCAAATCCTCTGAGGTTTGGCATAATTTCCAAAAAAACTGTCATTGTTTTAAAAATAATATTTACCCCCTAAACTTTAAAACTAAAATGTAATGCTAGCAAAAAGTACAAAATGACCCAAATGCCCTTTCATTAAAAATTTTTAAAAAATAAAATAATAAATAGAAATATCAAAAGATAGAAATGCTCTTAGACCTATTTGTAATATTTTTGAATTATGAGGGAGATATTTCTATCACCTTCAATTTTTTAAAAATTTAAATTTAAATTTATTGTCTTAGATAATATATTTCTATTAATTTTGAGTCACATATTTAATGATGATAAAATAGTAAACATATATAAAATAGTTTATTAAAATTTAGCAATAAATAAATTAAATAAATAAAAATAGAAAATAAAGATTTAAGTATATTATCTTATACAACATAATTTTAATAATTTTAAGAGTGAATTGCTTTAAGAATTTTATTAAATTTATTTATTATTAGATAATAAAATAATTAATTAAAAAATAAAAATGTAAATCGTTATCTAACTATAATATAATGGTGCATGTATAAACATATATATAACTATACAATAAAAACATACATGTACACACACACACACACACACACATATATATATATGTGTATAATACACCACCCAACCCTCACTCCTATCCCAAGATGCTGCCCAACCATGGCTAGATCATCAATTGTTTGATGCCATGGCCAGGGGCATACATGGCCTAGCTATGGCTAGCAGTTGGCTCCTCATCTAAAATGGGTCTTTCTTTTTATTATTTAATAAATTTTAAAAAATAAATTCTTTAAAATCAAAGAATAAATTTTAACAAATTCTTGACTTATCCTTTTTTTTTAAATTTTGGTTATTTATTTTTTAATCAATAAATATATTAAAATAATTATTTTAAATGTTTGTTATTTAACATGTATTATTAAGTATGTAACTTAAAATGCTATTTTATGTTTTAGTCCTAAAAAATATTAATTACAAATAATTTTAAAGAATGAATTTTAATAAATTCTTTATTTATCCTTCTTTTTAATTAATTATTTATTTTTTAATCAATAGATATTTTTAATTAATTATATTAAATATTTTTTATTTAATATTTCTAAGTATAATTTTGGTCCTAAATATTTTGATATTTTCTTCCCAAAATTTTGCCTTTTGCACCACTCTTTTCTGTATTTCAATGCCCCCTATTTACCAGATGATATGCTCTATGATGAAACCATATTATTTTGGCAAGAAAATCAAAGAAACATGTGTGTGTAGGCAACAGAACAAACAACTGTAAAACGACTAGCCTGGGTTCTTCTTTGTTTTACTACATTTAAGATCTCAAACAAAAAAATAGCAAACACATCCTTAACCAATTAAAAAATTTTACAATACCACTAGTGAGGGTATTTTTGTCTACTAAAAAAAGTCAAATTGGGTCAAAAATGGAGTTAGTGACCCTAAGGGTATTTTTGAAATTTTACCCAAATTTTTTAATAATGATTGGGCAAAACTCTAATGGTGACTAACAGTTGAGGTGAAATGTTGAACGACGACAAAATTTAGAAGAATAAATGTAATTTTTAAAATAAAAAAAAATTATAATTACGTCAAACTTCAGAAAAAGTGGATATAATTGACCCTATTATATATTTTATACTCTCCTGACTCGAATCCGTGCATATATTTTCAAATTTGAAGTTGAACCCTCCAATATTTTGCTTCTCGGGGCGGCGTTGCTCTCGCGACGTGCGATACATGAGAAGTACAGAAGGAGAATCCTGTTAAATCGTACCTATGCATTTAAATTTACGTTGATCACTGATTCAGGAAATCAAAAACTTTAATAATGTTGACACATAGTGTTGCTCAATGGAACTAAATTTTATTATTTTTGGTTTTATTTTCAAACACCCTTTTTATTTTTAAATAAAAAATTATCAATTTTTCCTCTATTTTCACCAACATTTTCATTTTCAAAAGATACACTATTACATTCTTTTTTTCATTTTTATTTTTCATCACTTTTTGTTTTTTCCTACTCACATTTGCACTACTTTTAATGCAAAAATACTATATTTTTCAAATTCAATTCATTTTCAATTATATATTTTAAATAAAATCTCCAAACAATATTTTATTTTTAAATTAAAATTTATAATTAAAATTTTTTACTATTTATTTTCACTAAAAAAATAAAAATACCTTCAAAAAATAAATTCAAACAGTTCCTAAATTCTTGTAAGAAATTCTCCATCTTTTTCTTGGTGCGCAAACCATTTATCGGTACTTGATCTAGCCAGCGGTATGGGCGCCAAACTACCTACCTCCACAACTCTGATTTGGTCAACAGTTAGGCAGCGCCCGCCGGAATCTTTTACTTGCCCATGCGTTGTAAATGCTGCCTGCATTTATTTTCCCATTTGTACGACAAAAATTAATAAAACAGCCAATTAAAGTACCAACCAACACTTCCCAACCGCCAACCGCCAACCGCTTACACATCACTCCTCCTCTTACACACACACACACATACATATAATTTCATATCGTAGGGCTGCTCATAACGTTGTATCAGTTTAAAACACAATTCACAGAGTAGTCCTGTAGCAACTACAGGCCAGCCATTTCTAATTGTGGGTACAATTTTTTGTGTGTTTTTGAGATTGGAGAAATGGAGCGAGGCGGTGGTGGAATATCTGTGGAAATGCATTCATTGTTGAGTGTAGTGTCCAGCAACCCAACTGAGCCAGGAAGAATTCACAAACTGTCGCTGTTGGACCAAGCAATGGGCCTTCACACGCTCCACCTTGTCTTCTACTACACCTCCAATCCATTCAACGACGGTCCAACGTCCTTGGACCTGGACAATCTCCGAGTTAGTTTGTCACGTTTGTTGGACCAGTACCCAATTGCAACGGGTCGGTTGACCCGAGGACCCGATGGCGGTTGGCAGGTCAAGTGCAATGATGCCGGGGTCCGAATGCTCCAAGCCAAGGTGACTACCACGCTAGATCAATGGCTCAAATTTGCGGCTGCGTCTCAGGAGCGGGATCTCACAATCTGGGAGGACATGCCCGAGGACCCCAGCTTTTGGTCCCCATTTCGGATCCAGGTAATTAAGTTTTTTGAATTATTCTTTTTGTTGATAATATATTTAAGTAGAAGATCACTAATTACTTTTATCACTAGTAAGTTATATATTAATAATGCTTTTATTTGAAATTAATTCAAGGATTTGATGGGTTCAAATTGATGGTTTTTGTTTGAATTTATTGTTTTCTTTATTGTTAGGTGGATGACACTTTTAACCCTCTATTCCTTTCTTTTTTAATTTCTTAGTTCAACGTACTATATATATATATATATGTCACGTGTATTTGATTTTAAATTTATTATTTTTATAAAGAAGTATTTGATATATATTATGAAATGAAATAGGAGATGAAGTATGAAAAATTTACTTGACGGAGGTTAATTATCGTATCAAAGGTGGCATTTTTAGTGAATCTGTAGAAGAAATTGTGACGCCCAAGGTTAGGAGTGTTCATTCAGTTAAAACCGACCATATCGTTCAACTAAAATTTTCAGTTTTTTAAAAACCAAAACCAAAACCAAATCGAATCTATTCGGTTCAGTTTTGATTTTTTAACAGAAATAATCGATTTCAGTTAGGGGTGTTCACAGGTCGGGTTGGTTCGGGTTTGGGAGAAAATGAATCCAAATCGATCATTTTTAATTGATTCGATTCAGGTCGAGTTTTCTCATTTTTAATTTCTAAACCCGAAATCAGGTTGGTTTGGTTCATGTAATTGAGTTCAAGGGAGAAAAAAAGGAGGAGGAGGTGAAAGCACCCGTTGCAATTTTATTAGTTTTTTAATTAAGAAATCATGATAATTAAATTATTTTCAAAATATTCATCAAATTCAAAAGCATACAATATTACACAAAAGCACTATAAGTTATAATTACTATAAATTATCTCCTTATTTATCACAAGCCATGATTGATATTATAAAATCCCAAATTCAAATTTCAATTGAACATTAAATACAAATATAAATAACAAAAGTCATAATTTAAAAATAATAATAATAAATTATTATTTATTTTAATTAGTCGGGTCGGGCTCGTGAAAGTGAAATTCGAGAATCGAATCACATGTAATCGAATTTGATCAAATTTTACCCGATCAAACCCGACTACCCGAACCAATTAAATTGGTTCGGTTTGGATTGTCAGGTTTATCAGATCGGGTTGATTCGATGAACACCCTTAGTTTTGATAACCAAAATCGAACCGATCACAATCGATTTTTTTGGTTTTGGTTTTGGTTTTAACCAAAATAGAACCCAAACAAAACAAAAAATTGTAAAAAAAAGTGTGATAAAAGTAAAATTATTTAATTAAAAATTTAAATTGGGTTACTTATTTTTTTAGTACCAAAATATTTATTTGACAAAAGTATATTGATAAAAATATTTGTTTTTAGGTATTGACTTGGATTACTTTTTTTGTATATTTAAAATATTTATTCTGATAAAAGTATAATTTATCTATTCTAAATAAATACATTTAAAATATTACAAATTTAAGAAGATAAATAAATATTTTAATTATTTTATGTTATAAAAATTTTAGTAAACACATAAGTGTGCTAAAATTGCTAACTTATAATCGCTAAGGTAGATATACGTAATTTTTGCTTATTCAAACCTTAACTACTAAGGTCAAATAGCGAATTAAATCTTAAACTCAATTACTAAAATTAAATAGCTAATTGATCCAATGATATCATAATATAGATTGCGGATTTGTAAATTTTGTGAAAAATATAATTATAACCTTATTAAATCATCATTTTTAAAGCATAATTTTGAAATATTGATAAAATTTGTATCCAAACTATCTTTTCTATGTTAAATTCTCCAATTTATCCTTCAAACTATATTGTCAATTTTTGTTGTTGAAATAATTAAAAGGACATTATGTATATGAACAAAAATAACTTCTATTTTAGACATAAAATTGTCCTTATTTTTATAATAATATAGATAAAAATTTTATTGACTAGCAGATATAATATATTATTAATACTACCACAAGAATAGTCGAATAGGATTCATTCTCTTATCCCTTAGTTTGTAATATAAGTTAAAATTTCAATTTTGCTCGTCAACATACACTATAATATATATAAGTTTAATTAATAAATTAAAAAAAATTTACTTTTCTTTTTATATAATATTTTTTTTGTTTAAATCATAATCATCTATTTTTTATACGTAATGTGCATTAGTTTGTATAATAAAAAAATTATCTAATTGTATCGTTTAAGTTTAGAAAAAATATCATTTTTTTTATCTCTTTGTATCATAACTATTCATATTTTTATATGTCGTATATTAATGTCTATATTATTTATAAAACATAGAGTTTTTAATAACTATTTTGATATATTTAGTAATAAGATGATAAAATAAATTATATTTTATAAAATAAAGACCATATAGTTTTATTTTCTCTTCTTCAATTTTATTTCTTTTTTTTCTCAATTATCTCACCTTATTAAAAGTTTCTTTTATTTATCCCAAAAATTTTAAAATACATTAACATTTACATTATTTGAAAATTTATATTTATTTATCTTAGACTTAAAAAAATTCATAAGAAATGTAAAATAAAACTAAATTTAATAGTAATTGAATAATAAAATTTTATATATAATTTTTTTTTATTTTTCGGTTTGATTGACCGAACTGAACTAATTTTTTTCAATTTTCGATTCAGTTTCGGTTAACTGAATAAAAAAATCAAAAAAATAATTTTTTTTTAAATGAAAAATTGAAAACCGAACCAACCTAGGTTCAGTTCGATTTTTTCAGTTTTCGATCAATTTTGGTTTTGTTTAACACCTCTAGCCAAGGTGATCGCTCATTTGAGTCGATTTTTAAGAATATATATGATTATGAGTAACTTAATTGTGGATTCTCACTAGATTAATTTGTTTTACACTGAAAACATCTTATGCATTCTTTGATATATATTATAAATTATTGGTATAAGAAAACTTTGTAACTAGTGGATTGTACTTTATAATTGATATTTATATCAAGGTATAATGTTACACTTTTCTTATTTTGTTAGGTGTTTTTCGTCAATTTCCATCATAAAGTAAATATAAATCTATGTTCTTCACTACTTGAGCAAGTCTTGACTACCATAGAGAGGTGGTTGGCCTTGGTACATGCACTAACTAGCCCTAGAAAAAGCTGGTTTGGTTGGATTGAAAGAAACAATTCATGAATTCTAATAATTTAATTAGAGTCTACTTTTTATATCTGCAAGCCATTGACAAAGAAAAAAACTAATTCTTTTTAATAAAAATAGATTCAAGAGCTTACATACTGTCCTCAAAGCATTTTAGTGATGTTTATGAGTAATGGTCTCGTATTGGTCATAGAATTGGCTAAATTAACGAAAGAATTCAACTTACATAGTCAATAAACGAAAAAGTAGGTGCGTTACACTAAAAAAATATTTCTTGTGATCAAAATTTTTAGGAAAAAAGTTAAAATTTTATTACAATAAGTTATTGTGATTAACAAAAGAAAGAAATTCGTCATAATTTTCTCACGAATACATGGCCATCTAAGAATTTGGTAGACAAGTAACCCTTTTTCTAGAGAAAGAACATATTTTTTTACCACTCTAAAGTCATATAAATCCCTTTTTTTGACCAATTAATTGAGCCAAAAACAGTTTATTACTTCTTAGGCCTTATATATACTCTCTCAAGATCAAATAAATTATAGATTCAAAAATATTTTATGAACACTTCTATTTTATTTAGTTAGGATTTTTTTTTTTTTGTCGAGCTTATTTAATTAAATTATGTTTTGGTCCTTCACTAAAAAATAAAGAAATGAAAGGAAAATATTGTTGCAGATAAATAATTTCGAATGTGGGGGCTTGGCCATTGGGTTGAGCTGCACCCACATGCTTGCAGACATAACAAGCGCTACTCTGCTTTTCAAGTCATGGACAGAGGTTCACCGTGGCCAAACTGTCACCAATTCTCCCATTTTCAATCTCCCACCTCCACCCAATTCCTCACCAAACAACTCCAGTTCCATCCCACCATTTTGTGCAACAAAATCCGACTATCCTAATATCACTCCACCACAAAAAATGGCCACCGCCACGATGCAATTCTCCAGCCGGGCCATCCAAAAATGCCTATCACAAGTCGAAAAGCAGTGCCCCCACGCCACACCCTTTGACATCTTGGTAGCTCTCCTCTGGTCAAGAATCACACACTATTCACAAGAACCGGATAAAAAACGCTCTCTTTATATATGCCTGGACTGGAGGAGCAAAGGGCATCCGGAGATACCTTATGGGTATTTCGGCAATGCGCTGCATTTCTCGGTACTTGATTTGGACGGTGATAAGATGCTGCTAAGTGGCGGAATTGGCCTAGTTTCTGATTATGTCCACCGGCACGTTGAAGGGCTCAAGGGGGAGGACTTTTGGTCAGTTACGAGTTGGTTGGAAGGAAAGGGACCTTTTGGGGTATTCGGCCCTCGCCTTACGTGCATTAGCACAGAACAAATGGTTGGTGGAGAGAGTATTGGGCAGCCATTGATGTATGGTGCAGAGTTTAAAACGGGGGAAACGCCGGTGCATGTGAGCTATCATGTGGGAAACGTGGCGGGAGAAGGGCTGATTCTAGTACTGCCTTCGGCAGAGGGAGGGCTGGGCAGAACTGTGACAGTCACGCTGCCGGAGGACCAGGTTGCTGAACTATGCAAGGATGAAGTCATATTAGATCTAGAGCCCACTATGCTCGTTAGTGGGAGGAGATCATGAGGAGCCCACTATGTTTCTCGCTTTAAAATTAACATACAAAACAAAATCAGTTACTTCTTTACTGAAAGACATTCAGTTATATAATGGAGGAAGAGAAACAAAAAATTGTGAACATTGTATTATATGTTTTGTAGGAGGTCTCTGGCTGGCACCATTCATCTTATAAAGATCCCACCACTTCGTTTTGATAAGAACGTTATCTATCATGAATTTGTAGGCTTCAATTTCTTGAAACTATCTTATCTCGAAGATAATACCGTACCGGTGAATAAATTATATTTAAAGACTAACCATGTTGTTAGAAAATACGTCAAAGTATAAATATTATTTTATTATTATAGAACTTTAAGTAAATTAAATAATGGATACACTACGGTAAGCATTTAGAATTTTCAATATTGATTGTACAAACACTATTCCTTAGGCATGCAGAGTCGTTATGTAAACTTGTTCTGTGATAGCTAGTTAACCGTGTGTACTAGTGTCATCACGTTAATTAGTGCTTATAAAATGAGACACCTGGCCTCCCTTTGAGCCTATGTTATTTGTGCACGTTTACCTGATTTGATAATATCCCATTTTGACAGATCTTATGACTTGAAATAATATAAAATCAAGATCATAGAAACATATTTTATGATTGCCATTCTATGTGACCTAGTCTCATGTCTTGTGTGGCTTAGGCATAAGATAGATGGACAAATACAAGTATATTAATTGAATAAAAAAAATTATACAAGAATAATTCACATGCCAATCTAATTGAATAGTTGGATATTACTCCAATATATATGTTGTTAAGATAACTAGTATAATTAGAGAATAAATCAAACTAGGACTATGTACAACATTATGATAGTTCTTTAAATTTAATGATTTATCATACACAATTATGATGTAGAAATTCTACATTTAATAATTCATTTAGGAAGAAAATTTAGTCTCATATTTTGACTATATTGGTAAAGTAGGATTTTAAATATTCGAATCTTATAATAAGTACAATAGCTATTAAAATTTGATAATTTAAGGACAAATTAGGCTGAAAATTCATTTTCTTCAATCCGATCTTACGTGACATCCTACAAGGTGCCGCATGACGCCTTGTCAGCAGCCTCTTAAGTACCAAAACAAGTACATAAAAAATAATGTTCAAAGTATTAAGGCATGATAAGTTAATCTATTGGAAACGTTTATTTCGATGGATGCAGAGGACCGAAAAAGACACCTAAAATGTACATAATAGGCACATGACAAGAACAAGGAGCATAATTAAGCTTGAGACAATTTCATTAAAAAAATGTCTTTTTGTCTCCTCAATCAAAAGTATCCTGCTGCTACTCCTTACTTGGAGGGCATTTGATGAGTTTATAAACTTATCAAAACATCTTATAATACATTTAAAGGTTTATAAAATACTAAAAAGTATTTGATAATTTTTTTTTAAAAGAAGCTTACAAAATCCTAAAATAAAATATTCAGATTTTATAAGCTCTTAAAAAAAACTGAGGAGTTTTAACTTATATTCAAGATTTTAACAAGTTCTTTTAAGTTTAACCATATTAGTTATAAAATTATTATTATTATTAACATTTTATAAATTTTAAAATCTTATTTTATCCATATACTTCAATAAATTATTTTAAAAATAAGATTTAGCATTTTATAAGTTTCAAAAATATCTTATAAAATCTATGAACTTATAAAATATTTCAAATAAACTTAATCAAACTCCCAATCGATGATTCAAGTTACAAACTGATGTTATACTCCCAATGGTAGCTCAGCAAGAGTGGCGGCTTACTGTTGTTATGCTTAACCTCCCTGCAATTTTTGGTGCAAAACCTGTTATGGAACTTTTACTTTATTAATGCAAAGTCAAAATAAATAATTGATTTATTTTGCAGAAGAGTGAAGCCGGTTAATTTTGAAAATTAATTATACCCCAGATATGCCCATTGAATATTATTTATACCTGGGATAATTGTGCTTAATATTATGGACTTCAACCTATGGCACAGTAACAGAAAGAAACATTGATGGAGATGATCAAGGGGGACAAAAAAGTAATCTTTGGTCCTGTGGACAAATGGGGTATTTCTCCACATGGGTCGGCCCATTCCATATGTTTTTATGGGCTTTAACGAATGATTGCCAAAACTGAATCCGAACCAACAGGCCCGGATTCTTATCCGTCCTCTCGGTCGACCTCGCCATATATGCATAATTGTGTGTACGGTTTAATTATCATCTATTCCCTCTGGAAATAGTTAAATTATCAATTTTTTTAATAATTATAATAATATCACATCTAAATTTACTGTCCCTGTTGTAGAAATATTCATTATAATTTTTTTTAAATCTATCTATATACATACCATATTTACAACTCTCCTAAGTGTCAAACTTCACATAATATATATATATATATATATATAAGTCAAAAATGTGAGGACAGTTTAGTCGAGAGTGAAATAAGAAGTTCATTTAAATTATTTTACTAATCACTATTTTAATCAAAAACTGTATAACATGTGAAATTTGATATATATATATATATATATAGTAATTTTAAATTAAAGATGATGTTTCCGGAAGCATAAAAGAGGAGGAGGAGTTGGTGATTTCAAAGTAAATGTAATTAGACTAATATATATATATATATTTGAGTGAATTATTAAGTATGAATTGTTAAATCACAAATATTATTTATCAAAAAACTCATGAGCATCAATATATAGCAATTACCAATAATTTATTATCAACTAATTATCTATAATCAAAATAGATAGATACCACATATAAGTTGTGAAACTCAAATCCAGGACTTCATAGTATTGTGATCATAATTATACGAAAGGCGTTGGTATTGAATGTTATGAGAAATTTAGATATAAAAAGTGTGCAGTGATAAAAGTTTACTAAGTGAAACCCTTAATATCATGATGAACTTGACGTTCACGAATACGCTCTTTGAGTGAATGAATGTATTGTTGATATAGAAACCTCAAAAAAAATTTAAAAAACTAATATTCAAACACTTCAAGAGGTCTTTTTATGCAGGTTGGATTATATCCCAATTTAATACCTGATTGCCTCAGAACTGTCGAATGAAGACATGTGGTTCAAGTACCCTTAAGATGCCCAATCTCGTATACCGCCAATTTAATGGGATCCTTCAAATATGACAATCATTTGAAAGTAAAGGGATAGAAATTGACATTTGAATTGGCTCAAAATCATACCAACAACCTCTGTATCTTAAGTAGATATATTAATTACTTCAATCCGATTTCAAATCATGGACCTTCTGATCTAAGTTCAATTCAATTCTAAACCTGACTTAACAAGGTCTTGATCTAAAATCTTGAAGAACGATCGAACCTAACAAATAGATTCATTCAACCTTCCAATCAAATCATCTATAATACTTAAAAGTATAAAAACTGAATAGGATTTTAATTATTTCATATACAAATAATTTTCTCATCTCAATTTTATTACTTTTATTTGGTGTCTCAAAATAAGATTTTATCTTTTAAAATATTTTTTTAATAATTTGGAGTAGCATTCTAAAAATACTCAAAATTTTATCGTTTTCAACTCTTATATAAAGACCCATGACCTCATGTTGAGTTAACCATGGAGAAATTACATTGTTTGGTAGTGTAAAAAAGTCATGCTATAAAACTTAATTGTGAAGAAAGATCTCATCAAATACTAGTGACTACACATTTTCTAAAATTATCAAGTCAAGAAGAAAATTTTGCCCTTCAAATTGGGGAGCAAATAGGGACAAGAAATTTGTTCCTCTATAGGGATATGATGTCAAAGGCCTACGAACTAATCTATGTATAATTTAACTAAATTTAATTTATTTAATGAAAGGATAAGATTAAGACTTAAAAAATAGTTTTTCTAATTAAATAAATTAGACTTAAACTCTTTTAAAAGCCTACAAATCTAACAAGCTAACCCATTTATCATTCTTTATATAATATAAAATAATTATATTTATATTATACATTATAAGTTAAATATAAGATAGCTTTTATTATTTAAGCAATATAAGATAGTTTACCATTAAGTTCTATATCCATATAACTTTTATTTCATACAAATATTTTATACTTAATTTTAACTTTCATAACTATGTATCTTTTTTTTTTTTATCTTTTCAACTATTATCTATATACGTTTTTATAATTTACATAACTTTTAGGCCTATTAAATAACTAGACATATTAAGGTCTATTATGAATTTGAAACTTTTAGAAGTCCAAACTTATTTAATATTTAAGCCCAATTAAAACTTTAATAGAAAATTAGTTTTTACATAAGCTTTCAAGCTAGATCAAGGCTTTTGAATTTATTAAAAAAATATTATGTTTGACTTTAAAAAAAATCATAAGTAATAAGCCCAGCTCAAACTTGTTATTGACATAACTAATTTGGTCTATTTAAGCCAAAGTCTAGCCTGACCTAACCTATTGCTATACTCATACACTATGTTCGCATCGATCCTAGCCAAGGCCGATGTTTTTAACACAAATATTTCCTTTTTTGGATCAAAAGTGTAACACAACAATGGCGAAGAAAATATTGAAAGGCATTAGATGCCATAATTACAATTTTAATACAATTATTGCTATATATTAGGATAAAATAAAAATTATTATAATTCAATACATTAATGTAGCAATAATTGTATATTTTCATTAATATCTAGTCTTTGGTGTGGGTTATAATATCACACTAGTCAAATCCTCGTCTACTTTTTCTTGTTTCCTTAGTTCTTGATATTTATACTGCATTTAGATCAAGTAATTCAGTAAGAGATACAAAAGTACAAGAAATGAAATATAAAATTACATCATTAAATTAATATAGTTTTAAATTTAAAATTACATATTTGTCTGAGCTTTTCTTATAAGCTTATCAAATATGAATGAATATTGTGTCGTAAATTTTACATTAGATGTTTGCAAATCAAAATCGGGAGTTGAATTCATTATAAGACCTATTAAACTTTTTTGTGAGATGCTACGCTACTACTCAAACTTGAATTAAGATGCTCTAGCACTGTTTTCTAAGAGCAATGTGTCTATCAATTTCACTAGTGCAGCTTGCTTTGAACATATAGTAGTTTTTTTTTTAATGCACGCACGCACGCACATCAAGACCTCGTTCAATTTCGAACTCTTAACCTCTCACATTATGTGAACGACTTATGCCATTTGAGACTTATGTAGATATAGGAATTCAATTAGGTTCAAAATTTTTTAAGAAAGATTCAAATTGATGAATAAAAATTACTACAAATGAATATTTAAAAGTTCATTATTTTAATTTAGGGTCTTTGTCTTGTTGTGTATTTTATACTCTCCTCAACTTGAATTCGTACATATATTTTCAAATTTCAATTTGGGCCCTCGTCACCCTCCAATGTTTTGCTTCTTGCGGTGGAGTAGAGACGGAGAATCCTGTCTTGGTTTGTTTTGGCTCCATCCTAATTAGTATTCTTTTCGAAATTATCAATCCTTACGTAAAACTTGTCTTAAAGACCACGTCCTCTGATTCAACTCATTAAATCGTACTTATGCATTTTAATTTAGGCTGATCACTGATTTATGAAATGCCAAACTTTATTAATGTTGGCACATAGAGTTGCTTAATGGAAGCAAATACTGTTACCATCCATATATATGTACATTTTCATTAAATTCTTGAAAGAAATTCCCCCATCTTTCTCCCGGTGCCCAAACCATTGGCACTATAAATATATATGGACTCCCCACGCCCACACCACGCAACCAAAGTAAATGTCAGTCAGCCCTTCCATCTCCACAAATTTTCTTCTTACATACACATCACAGTGTGTGTTTTTTCTGTCTTCCGTGCGTGCGTGTGTGTGTGAGTATTAACAACAAATCATCCACCATGGGCTTGGTGATGTTTATGATCATGTTGGTTTTATGTCTGTATTTTTTGTTGAAAGTTGGTTATGAAACTATCTCATGTTACTGGCTAACCCCAAGACGCATCAGGAAAATAATGGCAAAACAAGGAGTGTATGGGCCCGAACCCCGGTTTTTAGTTGGCAACATATTGGATATGGCCTCCCTTGTGGCTAAATCCACCTCGCAAGACATGGACTCCATCCATCATGACATCGTCGGCCGCCTCCTGCCCCATTTCGTCTCCTGGTCCAAGACATATGGTAACCTTAACTAATTACAGTACCAAATTACTCTGTTAAAAATGACAAATAAATCATGAATATAGTTGTATTGTTGAGTCTTGATTTTGTGGTATATATGGTGCGGTGTGTTTGTATAGGAAAAAGGTTTATTTTTTGGAATGGGGTTGAGCCTAGGATGTGCCTGACAGAAACAGAACTGATCAAAGAACTTCTGTCAAAGTACAGCACCATTTCTGGGAAATCATGGCTGCAACAACAGGGCTCCAAGCATTTTATCGGGCGTGGTCTCTTGATGGCGAATGGCGACGATTGGTACCACCAGAGACACATAGTGGCACCCGCATTCATGGGGGATAAGCTTAAGGTGTATATTTATATACAATATTCATACATATGTGCCTGAAAGAAAATGATAATGTTAAAAAAGGGGTGGTTTGGGGTTAAATTTGTGTGCAGAGCTATGCAGGGTACATGGTGGAGTGCACTAAAAAAATGCTGGAACCACTGCAAAATGCAATTGAAATGGGCCAAACAGAGTTTGAGATAGGAGAACACATGACTCGTCTCACAGCTGATATCATTTCCAGGACTGAGTTTGACACCAACTACGAAAAGGGCAACCAAATATTTCATCTTCTAACTGTCTTACAGCACCTTTGTGCTCAAGCAAGCCGGCATTTCTGCTTCCCCGGTAGCCGGTAGGTCTCATATCTTTTCCCTTCTCTTCTTTTCTTGATCATATTTGATCATAATCAGATTGATCCATTAATAATATATGGAGGTTCAGCCACTTCGAGGTATCATTTCACCGGCATGCATCTTGTAGAGGGTTTTATCCTTGAAAAAAGGTGACTTTTGAGAGAGGAATAATAGCTTATAAATTATTTTAAGTCAATCAACTCCTCTGACATGAGATACAACAAGATATCATCATCTAGTAATCATTATTGACACAATTTATGAAAACATTGGTTATATGTCTCTTTCCAAGTCCCTTGATTGGAGGTTATGATGACACCATATCTTGTCCCACGTCGTAAGATTTTGGTGACTTGAAATAGTTTATGAACTATTTATTCTCTCACCTTCTAACTCGCTTTTTCCCAAGGACAAAATCGTCACCAAATTTGAGCTAGTGAGATGATACCTCGATGTGACTAGGCTCCTTGTTTTTACGAGACAGATCTAGTTATCATCAATATTCATGGTGATCCTGTGATGTGATTCTTTCTTGTTCGTTTTAATTAAGTACCATACATAAATGTGTCAACTTAAAGGTTTTTCCCTAGCAAATACAATAGAGAAATAAAATCACTGAAAATGGAGGTGGAAAGGCTGTTAATGGAGATCATACAGAGCCGAAAGGATCGCATAGAGATCGGTAGAAGCAGTTCACATGGGAATGATTTACTCGGGATGCTACTGAATGAAATGCAGAAAAAGAGAGATGGAAATGGATTCAGCTTAAATTTGCAAGTGATTATGGATGAATGCAAAACATTCTTTTTTGCTGGGCACGAGACAACAGCCCTTCTACTCACCTGGACAATAATGCTGCTTGCCTGCAACCCCTCTTGGCAAGATAAATTGCGGGCAGAAGTGAACCAGGTCTGCAATGGCAGCCAACCATCTCTTGATCATCTGTCAAAGCTCACTTTGGTAATTAAGAATATTGTACAAGTCCTTTGATTTTCCATTCTTAAATCCTACAAATGTTGATGATATTGGAGATTATTACATGATAAGTACTTATTGATATATGTCGCATTGCAGCTAAACATGGTGATCAATGAATCACTTAGGTTGTATCCACCGGCATCACTTCTTCCTAGAATGGCATTCGAAGACATTAAGTTAGGTGAAAATTTATACATCCCAAAGGGCCTCTCGATATGGGTTCCGGTGCTTGCAATTCATCATAGTAAAGAAATATGGGGTGAGGATGTGAACGAGTTCAATCCTAATCGATTTGCATCGAAATGCTTCGTTCCTGGCCGCCATTTCATCCCTTTTGCTGCTGGTCCAAGGAATTGTGTGGGCCAAGCCTTTGCCCTAATGGAAGCAAAGATCATATTGTCCATGTTTATATCAAAGTTCAGTTTCACTATCTCGGAAAATTATCGTCACGCGCCGATTCTAGTGCTCACAATGAAGCCTAAATATGGGGTTCAAATCCTCTTGAAACCCTTGAATCCATCAAAAATTTTGGATTGAGGTCAAATTTTATAGGATGTATAGCAAGGTTGACTTTCAAGACTAATAACATAGTTATCTTGTCTTGCGTGAATTGAGCTATTTTAAAATGATTCTATTTTATTGTTAAAGTTTAACATAAAAATACTTCCAAAAAACATTATTATTTTTACACATGCCAAATGAGATCTGACCAAAATTCAAGTTCAAAATAAAATCTAAATCATTCATTCATCTAAGCCACGTAGTATTATTCGATTCCACTTCATATTCTTTCTTTCATTCTCTATTTCACATTCTATCCCAACTTGATATATATATATATATGTTAAATGTATTTAATTCTAAATTAATTATTTTTATAAGGAAATATTTAATAAATGTATCATATATTCATTATGCTGCTGAAAGCTGCATGTAGAGAAAAAAAAGAGTTGTGCTACTAGTAAATCGATTAGGGAGGTCGAGTACTCAAAATTGTGTATAACTTGGGGTTTGAAATCTACAACCACAACATACGTTAAACTAGCCGAGGTGCCCCCGACTAAGACATTTCGATGCTCAAGTTAGTTATGATCGAGATGAAGAGATCGAACAGAATATAGAAAATGTAAAGCTTATAGTGTATGGGGCATTACCTTAAGCGTGGTTGACCCTGAAGTATTTGTAGCTTTCTGTATGCGTGATTTGACCCTATTACCCTTATTAGGTGTACTGACTTTTGTCATTGCCAAAAGGTTGGGGGTCATTCCATATCCAGATCCCGGCATTATGTCAGGTGGTTAAATCTCCTGTTTTTCCGACCAAACAGTACCAGTGGAGGCACGTCTCTACCAAAGTTGTTAGCAGAGTTATCAGAGTTGGTAGCAGTAGTTGTACTGGCTGTCACGTGTCATTAATGCAGGAGCATGCAACCTATCAGACTATTAAATATTGCAGAAATTCGAGTCAACGTCAGAGTGGGTCTTGAGGTCGATCCATGTCGACCAAACTCGAATATTCGAACTTTTGAAATGGTTCTGAGGTAGATTCGGGTCAACCTCGAACGCTATCAAGTGAGATCGATACCAGTCGACCAAACAAACTTGCCGTTGGGCCTCTTAGGCCGTCTCATTTGATGTTGAACCTGTTGGGCCTACTGAATTATCTCATATCAATTCATAAAAAAAAATGAGAAATAGAATAGAAAACGAAATAAAGAATCTATATTGTGTTTCACCTTCCTACAAATATATTACAGGATAAACTCAAACCGTCACTTTCCAATAAATTATACCCCCACCATATTAAAATATAGATAAACAAAATCCTTGTTTGATTAATGAGGGGCCATAAATCAATTGCATATCACTATAAACATTATAGGTTGCATCATTTTGATGGTATATAGTTTGATATGAAAATATCAAAGCCTGCAATAATTTTCCTATATCAGTTATGACTTATGAGAGATGGAGATAGAGTGATTTGACAGAGCAAGCAGTCCACGAGTGAAAATATGTGAGAGCACTTTGAATAGTTTAGTAGGTATTTTTTTATTTGGTTTTTTGGTCATATCAATGAGCCAAAAAGACATCCTACGAGGAATGAGTTGGGTTGCAATCATTGTAGATAAGCCCAAAATGCCCACACAAAAGCATAAAATAACTTCACATAAAGTTTTGATGGGTTAAAAAGTTTTTCTCCTTTAGCTTTGATATGATATGATTTTATTTCATGTATGATGATTGAATAAGGTTTAAAATATGGATTCTACTCTATCCACTACCACTCTGTAATTCTTTTTTTATTTTCATTTCCTACCCCCATTTTTGACTCAACCTTTAAATTAAATCACCTGTCAATTTTCATTATGCACTGTTTAAATGGATCCGTGAACAAATAAATAAATATATCAAGATATTATTAAGTTAAATAATGATAATAAATTTTAGAATGCTCTAGAAATAATGGTAGGAAACGCATTGTTTGAATATTTGTTTTAAATTGTGTTCACTTTTTAACTTGTTCATAGGAAATAATCTTTATACTGTACTATTTCAAGCAAACAAATAATTATATACATATATATGTGTGAGCGCGCGTGCATACTATAAAACGAAATAATAATAAGAAATTTCAAAACACTCCAAAAATATCAATAAGCATGTCAACTATTCATGTGTAAACAAATGCGTTATTTGTTTGGTGATCAATTGGCCGAACAGTATCATTCCTATAGTACTAACTATATATGTAAGATTTGAAATTCGATACCCAGCGAACTTTATATGAGCGTGTGAATAAATGAATAAAAAAATATATATAAATATAAATGCATTATTTGTAGATATCTTTCAATTTGTTCGCATATAAATTATGAATAAGTAATCTTTATTATTATACTTTTCAAGCAAATTCTGAACAAATACTTATATATATATGTGTGTGTGTGTGTGTGTGTGTGTGTAGTGTGAAGATACAGTAATATGAAATAATGATGAATAAATCTTAAAATGCTAAAAAAGATTTTGGTAGGTAGACATTCCAACTATTTCCAAGTACATATATGTGTTCATTTATAATTTATGACAAAATAACCAATCAAAAGTTACTTCTAAAATATCATAATAAAATTGACCAGAAGATTTTAACGTATTCACACAAATCAAGAAATGATCGCAACGTTAACTTAAAGGCATCAAATTGCATGCGGCCCTCTGTGACTTGATATTGGCTGTAATTGTAAATACTTGGAAACGGATCGCCCTTGTAAGGTAAACTACACTTGCTCCACCAAAAGTAGGATATGACTTATGTAAAATGTTGCAAAGCTCAAGCCGGAAGAAAACAGAAAGAAGAAGCCCGTTTTCTTTCCTCTTCTCATAATTTATGCTATGCTGTTGTGCAGAACGATATGTGGAATAAGTGACTTGGGGTTTATTTTCTGATTTGGGATAATGATGGCGTTGAAGGAATTAATTGGCACCATATTATTTTGTACAAATATTTACACTATTAATGAAGTGTCCGTCTATCTTCTTTTTGGTTTATTTTCGTATGATGTATAAAAAATAACAATACTTTCTTTTCTTTTTTTAATCTTATAACTACAATGTATATAGTAATTCCCATTTTTACAATCCACACGTTTACCACCAGGGCCAAGGCATGCCCATGATCCTATAAAGGCTTATACGGGTAATTATAGATCGCCCACAAACAGAGTCAAACACGCGACCTTTGTGAGACTTGTGCCCACTTCTCACCAACTACGCCAACGGATGTTGGCACACATTCTATACTTGTAATTAGCGTTTTATCATAATTTTATGTAATAACTACCATTTTTACAACCCACACACTTTTACAACTTATCATTTTTACAACCCACACATTCCGTTCACTTCTTTCCTTTGTTTCTTTGCTTCTCCTTCCTCAAGTCTCCCTTCCTTCCTTCAATCACTCTCTCAAAATGCAGCTGATTTCCACAGAGAGAGAAATTTTGTCTGCCGAGTTTTGGTTAAGTGTGGCAGAAATTAAACATAACTCATATATTAAAATCAAGTTGCGTAGCTTGAAATTCATTGTTTTGAATAGCAGTTTTATGTTGTGAAAATTTATCATATTTGGATCGAATAAGTTCTCATTAAAATCTACTTTCCCACTAATCAATTACTATCCATATTTACACACACGTTGTAAAAAAGTACAACATTAACAACAAAGAAATAAGTGATGAGATAAAAGCTTATCATCATTGATATAAATTAAACTATAATAATTATTATTTTTTTACTAATAATAGTTTTTATTTTATCAATAAAATAAAACTTATTAACATCACTTAATATACATAATCAGTGACATTTTATCACTCACTATTTTATCATGAATTTTTTTTTTCTTAAAGTGACATTTCTATCCAAACTTAGTGCATATAAATAGTATAAAGATATATATAGTGAGAATTTTATTTTGTCTTAATACTTTTTGTGTTTTTACTTGCTCATTGTTTGCTCCTTCTTTCTATTTAATTCTGTTGTCATTTCTGAACAGTATCATTTATTTACATTGTTATTACTTATCATTACAATTTCAAATTACAACTACAAGCAAATAGTTTGAATTTTGTAAATTTATCTACTTTTAACATTTTCCAACCAGCCAAGTTATGAACTACTAAATCTACTCAATCAATTCAAACGGCCCCATTTGTAAAGATAAGCATATAATTAAGGTCTCATTTTTATCGACCTATAAATATCGAGTCGGATTGAAATTATTATTATTTTTTCATGATATTATCGAACCCATTGAAATTATTTGTTTATCGAACCCACCTTCGTCCCCTCCTAACTAAAAAGTTGGCAAATGCTGCACTGAGAAATTGATAAACTTATCACTAACAAATGGAGATTAGGACAAAGTGGAAGGCAAAAATAGCAGCACCACTACACACAACTGCACTATAAACGAACATCATTGGTTTCATGTGATCTTGTTATTTTGTGAAAATCTATTGTGTGGCTATTTTTATATTGGCCTGTCATTTTGTTATATTAAATTGTCAATTAAAGGCAAAATTGGAACAACCTTTTAGTGTAATTGTTTAGATGAATTTAAAAATTGATATCGGTTTGATCTGAAAATGATTAATTTAAATTCATGTAATATGGCTTGTTGCCCAGCGGTATCAATTTCCCCTATTATATGAGAGGTTTCGAATTCAAAACCAAATGGGTTTCTTTGTGCATATTGTGTGAATCTTATTATATAGTTTATACTTCAACTTACTTGATTTAATGATAGGATACTATTCACTTGTTAAAAGAATAATTTTCATCATTTGTAATGTTTTCTAAAAAAAAAAATTAATGTAACATGCATAATCATTGGAATTGAAAAACTAATTCTCTTACTTAAAGCATAAATGCTTAAACACATCCATAAATGTATAAATAAACTATATGCATATAAATTTAATTATTTTTTGGGGATATAGAAAGGTTTAGGTTGGTTCGGTGCCCGTCACCAATAGGAACACGGCATGCCACGCTTATAGAGGCACTTACAGATCACTCTCCAATAGAACTCTCATGTCGGCAGAGGAAGTTGAACACACAATCTTTGTGAGGCATGTGCCCACTACTTACCAACTACACCAACATCCATTGATTATAAACTTATTGTTTTGATACAGAGAAAAAAATTGTAATATGAAGGCACTAGGGAGACATAATAAATCACACTTACGAAATAATATTACAAATTCTTATTCCACAAAGTGATATTGAAATATTTAAAATTGTGAAGTTGTTGATGATACATAATTCAATAATCATGTCATTGGCCAAAGGAGGTTCAGTCTTGTTGAGATATGGTTTATATATGATTTAACTAAATCAAAAAATTTAAATATATTTAGTCGCCCTTAGTTGTGCTTGGGATTTCGTAAGAGAATGATTATGGCACTTTTGGTCAATCACTTAGTGTCCACATACCCATAAGAGAAACTCACATAAGATAATGATTAGAGATTTAACTTTTTAAAAAATGTATTGCACGAGCGCAGGTTAGCGTCCAAAAGTAGAAGAATCATAATTAGCGCATCTCACTTTCAAGGTAAACCAGTAAATTTTGGATACTCAATGCTCCTGTTAAAATTTTTTATAGCATAAAATAAATGAAATATTTATTTACTATCTTATATATTTTATATTTTTTTTAAATGAAATAATAGAAAAAAGTAAATAATTGGGAAAAAAATATGAGGAAAAAGAAAAAGAAAACTAATATATTGTTATGTTTTAAAATAGATTTAATTTCACTGAACTCATAAAATGACACACAAAATTAATTATTAAAACCTCAAACTTTATGTATAGTATAGATATAGATATAAATACAATTTAAACTGATATTAATTTTTAAATTAATGTTATCATATACCCGCAACATTGATGGGAAAATGACACCAACATATTCATAAGTGAAATCTGATTCAAATAGTTAAGGTTAAAATTTCCGACATCCAGAATTATAGGCTTTTGGGATCTAATCCTGCCAAAAGTATATGAATAATCTATTTTTTTCCATGGTCGTGACTTTTTGATGCCTTCTTATTCGAAATACTTAAATTAATATAGTTGATCAATTTTGATAATACAGTGGCGAGTGACCAATTTATCAAATAGCATCGTCTTCACATATATAAATATAAATTTGAAAGTCCAAATCTTAACAAATTTTTAGTATGTCTCAGCATAAATAATTAAAAAAAAAAAACCTAATTGACAACCACAGTTAACCACATCACTTAGAAAAGGGGTCAACTTGTACTCTAATGTTGAGTTAGCCTTCATCATCTAGTGTGAGATTGAATAAGCACACAGAAACAGAAACAGAAACAGAAACCACGCTACCGCGTAAAAATAACTTCCCACCCACCATTGTTTCAAAGTTTGACTACATCAACCATTCAATTTAACTTCTATAATGTGCATCAACGCTTAGTGGAGTTGAAGGATTGCTTTAATGGTCGGAAATGACGATTTTTTATTTTTTATTTTTTCTCGAGCTTTTATGAAAATACTTTCTTACAGTAAAATTGGGATTGGTTACAGAGTCAAAACGCACTTCAAGTTGTTTCTTTTGATACTTGGACAAATAGACATTTGCAAAGAGCAGCAGATAAAGTTAGAAGGTTCTGCTCAATCTTCATACCTGCTTGGAAAGTTTAGTGACATATAGCCATGCAGGAAAAAATCCTGCACCATTGAAATGACAGGCATGATATGATGGTGGCATCATATCTCTTTATGGGTATACGATATACATAGATCGTCGTGGGTGGGTTCGAAAGAGAGAAGAGGAGCATAACAAGTTTGGCATGATAACTCCATATCAAATATGGATCACCACCCAAATTTCGTCACCAAAAGGTGGCCTATTTGTTGGAGCACTCCAAATCTGCAACAGCTGACCATGAGAAAGGGTGACTTCTGATCGAATTTAAACGAATTATGACCTATGAGCTATTGGATTACCAATTTAACCTATGAGACATACGAACCAAGAGACCAACATTTTGAAAGAAAACACAAAGAAACAAGCGCTACGACACACTACAATTTGCAGCAAATCAACAATGATAACAACACATTAGCATACTTTTGGGTCAACTTGAATTTTCTGCCTTTTGAACGGAACCATTGGAAAACTATTTTATGACCCTCTACATGTGAGGTTGAATCCAGACCATTTCTTTGCTTTTGCAAGTGACAACATGATTCAAACACATCAAACATTTGATGTGATGACATTGAATTAGGTCCACTCAAACCACTACATACAGAATATTTTCATTTCCGGATGAAATAGTTGAGTTCACCTAATTCCACCTTATTGTTCAGCAAATGCATGATGTAGCTGAATCATGTCACTACTAACAAAGAAATGGACCAAACTCAACCCCATGTATGGGTATTGGTAACTACCTTCGAAATATATTCGCAGTTGAAAATATGAAAAATATGACAACCACTTGTCCACTTACTTACCTCAATAAAACACACATATGTTGATATCCGACAATATGCCCCAACAACACAACAAGACATACATTTTGTGAAATTGAAAGCACTATTATGTAAAACAAAATGAACTTTAAGAAAGATGTTGAAGTCCAGGATCTTCATCAAGTGATCAACCAAAAGGATCTAACGGACAAGCTCTCCAAGATCATGCAATCATATGTCTGTCCACTAAAGACTCAAACTAATCCCCAATTGTGAAAAATATTTATATATAGATAGAGAATGCAGTACATCTTAAAGAACTCCAGCCACAATAAGCAAATATATCCTATCTCCTTTTCTAAAGTAATAAAACATTGAAAAAAATTTCAATTCACACTTTTAACCATGTCAGCCTTTTCACAGTTCCAATGGAAGATTACGTCTATCCTATGAGTGTATGGTAATAACTAATAATCAACAACCCCGCCGAAAATGAAAATATGATTTCATAGGGTATTAAACACATTCTCATGGTACCAGTCAAGTGTCACAGGCCATGATGGTTGTTTCCTTTTTCTCCATTTTTTGGAGGGGGGGAGGGGTATGTGTACTTGGGCCACTAGTAAGTAAATGCAACAATATTTTACTTACTAAGCTAATCTGAAACAGTATAATATTTGAAAAGAAAGAACCAAAAAAAAAGGAAAAGAAAAATGACAGTTGTTAATACCACCCAGCTTTGCAGGAACAGAGCAATTGAATAAACTCAAGTAGAGACATGTATTTACCTCAAACCATAGGCAATATGCTGGCAGGCAAACAACTAATAAAATCATATGAAATGCAATAAAATCATGATACAAACTACCCAAACGGAGCATCAATATCGGTGAGAACCATGTGCTCTTATGTTCTGGTATGAACCATGATGTGTATATTGGTAGGCAGCTGGCCGTGGATTAGAGTTCTGATAGGGAATGGGAGAAGCATTATTATTTGGATATGCACTATGCTGAGAATTATAGCTCCGGTAGCCACCTGGTTGAGGATAGTTGTTAGGTCCAACAGAAGAGGGAGGCGTCTGGTAAATATTTCGTGAAGAACTGAAATGCTCTGAAGTGCCAAAATCAGAACCAGTTGAATATGGATCCTGGAGCCTTGGCCTTGTTCCGGCAAACTAAAATTTACAAGATGAAAATTTAGAACTCTTGAATTAAAATTTTTATGTGAAGCATTAGACACTAAATTTATAATTTCCAAGAAAAAGAATTTAGAACAAATTATAAGCAGGAATGAAACTGTGATTGTCTAATTCTTATGCAAAGTAAGCACGCTTAAATGCGTTGGTTAATTTCAGCTGGCATACATGTAGCAGAGAAAAGGTCTCAAGTATTCATGGACCCGAAGATTGTAGAAGTTTGGTGTGGAACTGAGTTCAGCCCACATCAAGAGAAACCCAAATAATTACGTACTTAAAAATAATCATTTTAGTAATTGCCAAATTGGTTGTTTCTCATACAACAAAAAATTTTAACCAAAAAGGTAGGTATTAATACAATTAATATTGCAGCATAAGCATGAGTGAATCACTACATCAGTAATCAATCAGATGTCATAGTAAAGAGGGAAAAAGTATATCAAACAAACATCCTGATACAAATCCTTTGCAGAATTATTCAAGAAGAAAATAGAGAAAGTGGAGTGAAGATAAGTTTGTTGACCAAGTCCAACTTGGCAAGATGCTGGGAATACAGGTTCATTACCCAAACAAAGTGGACTAAGTGGCCTTATTAACTCATAGCTCCATTCCTGCCACTCTCCAACTATTTCTTGCTGATTAGGAGTTTATTTCCTGTTTTTTAGGAGTTTTAGTTTCAGTTTATAAGTATAAATATCTTTAGTAATTGCTTTAGATAGGTATCAGATTGGCAATTGCTTTCATTTGGAGTTTTGTCCTCTCCACACAGACAAGTTATTAGTGTATTTGTGTTAAAGATTCTTGCACAAGTGCTACTAATAAAAGTTTTTATTCCAGTTTGCAATCTTTATTTTCTTCCACTCCATACTCTTTCACTTGTTTTTATCACATCCTATTCTTTTAGAATAACTTATCAAATAATGCACTAATATATCATGGCTTCAATGAAAGACCTGTGCAGGCTCTATGTCATATTCTATCTGAAATGTAAATTCAAAGAAATTAGAATGATATTTCCCATCCTAAACCTACCCAATTCCCCTCAATAACCACACAAGAGGAAATAGAAAGGATTGCATCACGCTTCAATACTGTTGTGCAGATGATTAAGCATTTAGAGAGACACAAAACATAACTAGAAAAAACAAGTATCACAGTCCAGGATGTTCTTAGAACAAGATGGGAGTTGAAAAGCAGGCCAATATCTCATGTTAACTATTAAAAGATGATATCCCCTGAAGGGTAATCAAGACAATGTAATTCTACCAAGTACAATAAATCTCACCTCAGCAACGCGGCTCCCTGCAGTTGCTGATATAGAACTAATCTTAGCCTCACTGACATCCAAGTAACTGAAACACAGAAATCAAAGACAAACCAGATAAAACAAAATAAAAATACTGCTATATGCTTGCTCAGGCTATACAATTAGTAATATGCATGGGTGTTGCCATTATTTAAAGTAGAAATTACAAATAAATAACAATGTCATAAGACATGCTTAAATAAGTTGTTATGCCACTAATAATTCTCATCCCGTTAACACCTTATTAACAACATAGAACAAGAAGGTACAACTTCAGTTTTTATTAGTTTACAACTTAATTAATGATTATCAAAATAAATCATGAACCAAGAACTGAATTTGAATTTTTAAAAACTCAAGGCACTCTTTCTAATTATATGAAAGAAATAAGGGGAAAAAACTCATAAATGTATATTGCTCTGGTACTATAGACATATTAGATTATGTAAAGACACTGAACAATTTTATAGCAGAGGTCATTACCCAGTAGCACGTGAAGGAGCAGGAAACCTTGGAGGTTCAAACTCACGAACACTGCCCTGAGGATCAGCATAAAAACTATTTAATAGCATTCATATAACCTCAATCATAGCATAAGAACTATTTAATAGCATTCATAAAACTTAGTAATGATTGCAAAATCTTAATAAACAAGAATCTTTTTCATTAGTTAGAGCAACAAACCTATCATGTAAATATAACTTTTTATTTAAATCAGAAACTTATAGATGTTAGCAGAGAATAAAACTTAAGTAAGGGCAACTTTGTTCAATTCGAATAGATGCATACACATTGGGACCCCATATTCCATCTTTCATGCCCTTTTCTTTTAATTGGAAGCTGGTCAAATATGTTAGATTTGAATGCTTCTATCTCATTCAAGAAAAATGTATTTGAGAAATCTTTAGCCTTACCTCTGAACATTGGCTTTGGTGAAAGAACTGATATGTAAGCAAGATAATTCCCTCCCTCCCTCCCTCCCTTGTATCTCAACTGTGTTCACAAATTTGTTCACAAACAGGACACTGCATTGTCCTCTAACAAGTTATGCTCTTCATAACAAGCAGTTCATCTCCTGCTGAAGTCATAGCTCCAAAATATGCTAGGCATGCAAAGGATGCAATAACTTATATAATGTTCCAGATTTCAGATCAAATTACCAATTACTATATTATAGCCCATATTTTGTCATTGTTAGAACTATATTACTTCAAAATAAACCTCTTGTTTTGCTCGAAATTTTTGGCCACTATGTTTGCCAAATTTATAATTGATGAACACTAGTTAATACAAATGCCAGACACCACAAGCTGCAGTAAATGCGTTACACTTTTATAACAAATTTGATACAACTATCCCAGGTCTTTTAATTTATAAATCGTCTTCCCTGAAAGGTGACAGATGTGCCATACCTTCTATTATTATATGTCAAGTTTTTGCATTTTGGACAAAAGAAAAGCCTTCGCCACAAAAAACATATTCCTTGAGCTTAAGTCAAAACAGCTGAAAGGATACAGGTTCAATCATATTTTAGGTACGTTGACAGAAAAATGGAAAATGTTATCCCAAATGCCAAATCAAATGTGAATTTCACACCATCTTGAGATAAATAAAACCAAATCAAGAAATGGTTCTACTTTTAGCCAACTTATCTTTCTCCACTTCCTCAAGAACCTGCAAGTTATTATTGCTTAATTCCTATATTTACTTCTATCTTATCCTTCCATCGGCAATTGACTTGTGTGCTAGCAAAATCAGTTCCAAGCAGACATGATAATACAATCATACAAATAACATTATATGGTTAGACACAAAAACTTTTTAACTTCTATTTTTCAGCTTGTTGTGAACTGATGTAGTTTCTGCAAGTGCATATAATATAAGCACACAATCAATAGATGCATCAAATGAAAGAGAAAGGAGCAAGAATAAAAAAGAGAGACAAAGCAAAATGAGACAGTTTATTTAGTATTCAGTCAGAAGGTGCGATGTGAAAGAAAAAGTTCTGATGAAGGGAAAGTGGTTGCGAAATAGAGAGGGGGGGGGGGG
>JACGDI010005629.1:102242-128972 GCA_014898725.1 Jacaranda copaia | reverse complement strand
TAATCGAGCAGATTATGGACAACACATAAATACAACAAGCCCAAAAGATGCTCTATCTATTCTTTAAAGAAAAAATGGCTTTCTTTAAACAAGAAAGGTCCAAATTCTTTAAAAAAATCACCATTCACAATAAAGATTCTGTATCTTTGACATTCAACACCAAAAAGATTCAAAAGTCACATTTTATAAACTAAAGACTCACCATATGGAGGAGAAGGAGGCAAACCCACGTGCTTATCTACTCTCTTGAAGACCATCTTCAAAGGAACCTTCAACTTTCTTCAACGTCCTTTTTCCAATCATGCTAGTTTTATGGATATTCTAGCTGAGGATTTGTGATAACTAGAAAGAAGAGAAGCGAAGATGATTTAGGGTTTTGGACACATAACGTTTCAAACGTTTAGTATTATCCCCCTTTTTTCCCCACATTTTTGCAATGATATTTTGTCCCCATTATTTTTTGATGTGGCCATGCATAGTGGAGGTGTCATTTTCTGGCACGATGACATGGCACCTTGTTACACTTGGGAAGGTGGTGTGGAAAAAAAAGTCCACATGTGTCTGGACGTGTGGCAAATCAAGCCATATGTCAAACCCCCCTAACTAGTGATCATGTGAGTTGGGCATGTGTTTTTTTGGCCAATTTACGGCCAAATTGAAATCAATTGGACGCAAATTGTAGCATTTTGGGTGCAATGCGCTCAATTTCTCGCCAGAGTGGACTAATTTTAAAATTGAAAATAGTTAATGTCCTTATTTCATGGATGTTAATAGTTAACGAACTAAAAATGCATTTTTCCTTGTGTAGAGATATATATTCAACCGTTCCCTCTTTCATTGCAATACCAATCTCTCCATTCGACTAGAATTGGATGAAAAATTTCAAATTTATATTATGCACAAAGTAATTCGAATCCAACCTAAAGGTTATGGTAACCTCGCCGAAACTAATAATGAATAGAAAGTTGTCCGCTACCCTCCCTACAAAGTTTTGGAGAAACATCTTAACTGAAATACTTCTAAAAATTTTAATTATGGTGAGTAGTAGGCTATATTTGCTATACACCAAGGTGAATCAATTTACATTCCTATAGTTGGTTATACAACAAATCAATTCATGTTAAGCCAATGTAACAAGAACTATTCTGATGGACAAAGAGGCGTATGAAAGTATGAGGAGGGGGAATAAGAGAAAAGTAATCTTCTAATTCCATGTACGATTATATTTGAGGGTATTCAAATGCATGCCAATCTTTGGAAGTGCCAAGCGTTGATTTACCACACTTTAGGCAGATGCTCAATAAATAAACCATCCATCACATATGCAAAATTGCTTAAACATAAACCCAACTTAAGGCATAATTTCTTTGTATATGCTAGGCCTGTCCTTTTATGAAGTAAGTTTAAGTTGCTATATTAATATTCAATTCCAAAAACAAGCAGATATATAGGTCAAAAAATTAATCTGAAGAAATCCATGCACATTAGACATTATGGACCCTGTTCCTTTCTAATCTGAAAAGAAAAAGATCAACAAATTATGAACAGTAATTACCTTATGCAGGAGTGGGTCGAGCAATTCAGCCTTGGGCCTCGAATCAAATGTCACAACGACGTTATTGTTCCATCAAAACGGAATATATTAATAACAAACACAAATACAAACAAATTTCTCTATTGTTTTTATTTAAATAAATATCTAGGATGATTACCTCATGTGATATCTCAAGGGCACCACAGAGTTGGTGAGAATTGATGGGCCGACCTTACGAAGCTTGGGGCAAATAACCTAACCCATTGCCATTGGGTTCTCATAACAATTCATCCCCTCGAATTTTTGACACCTCATTGTGATCAGAAAATTTTCGCAGAATAGAATTGAATTATGTGAAAATCAAAGAAAAGACCCTCGCTCTTGGGAAAGAAATAAGGCAATGACCGATTTTTTGAGGGTGGAACATATGAACTCCATAAATAAATGCAATTATAGGGGCAAACTTGGGAAATCACCTATACAAGATCCCCCTTTTTTCTAATTAATTTATTCAAGTGAATATTTGGCGCCACTGATTCTTTAATTTTGGTAAGAAAAATAACAGTGAAAATTTGGATAAACATCATACACTTTGGATCTTTTATTTCATGTTTTATTTCATCTCTTATTCTAACTTACTGTATTTATGTTAGGTGTATTTGATTATTAATTAATTATTTGTATAAAAAAATACTTAATATATATATAGATATATCATTGTTCATAAAATAAAATAAAAAATAAGATAGTGAATGAAATAGAAGATTTAAATCGAATATTATATGGCTTTATTAGTTGGACAATAATTTCAAATTCTGTGTAATGCCCGTAGAGTTTTAGTAAAATAATGTATTTTATTGTTAAGTGTTTAAAATTTTCAATTGCAACGCTCCGAGTTTGTGGGTAGGACTCGGGAGCATGCAAGAGGGATTCTTTTACACAATGGTTCTATCAATAATTATTCACATGGGTTTTTATTTTACAGCAATATATACAAGAGTATATCGTATTTGTTTATAAATCATTCTAATTCTTTTTTTTTTTAATAGTTGATGTACGGTATTGTAGTTATCTTTTATTAAATGTGAGATGTTTTCCTCATATTTCTTTTATATTTCAATATTGTCTCAAAATAAATTCAGTTTCAATCATACTTTTTGTGCTATTAAGTACCAGTATAATCATAATTGACTCAATACCATTTGCAATGGATTAGGTACACCCATATGCTATGAGAATTGTCGTAGGTCAGATCAAGATCAAGCGCGTTTGGAACTCTCGTATTAATTGAATTATTCGTGAATATACTTTTATCATAGTATTAATTAATTATAAGGTTGGAGTATATTTAAAAATTGATGATTATATTTACTGATTTGGTGCTGCAGTGCCATACGGGCAGCCCAACTGGCAAGATAGAATATTGGACTTCCATAGTTGCATCAGTTCATTATTGTACCGAATTGTTGCGACTGTTCTAATGTCAAGTAATAACAAGTTGTGCTTGTGTCGGAAAGATTATAATTAATCCGTTAACAGACCAGACGAGGCACATTGATGAGAAGAATCACATGCAACTCTCCGCTTTCTTGAATGATTTCTATTTCTTATATTTTATTACTTATTACTATTATTATATTTTATTATTATTACTATTATATTAGATACATATCGATGCACGTGGCTACAGTAACCATGAGCGTGAAGTGAAACTTTACGTTTTTTTTTTTATCAAAATGATGTCGCTTTTTATTTTTATGCTTAAATAACTTGTAACTTATGTTGATTTTGTAGAGAGTGGATTTGTCTTTTCTGGAGAAGGTCAGAAGAAAATGCCTCTTTGATTTTTTCCTTCCGCATAAAATCAGAAGAAAATGTGTTCTCCAACTTTCGCTTTGCTGCTTTGATTTTGTACGGTTGGTACGGTTTGGTTGAAGGCAAACCCAGGTTTCGCTTTTATTGTATAATTTTGTTGGTACGGATTTTCTTGATTTGGTTTGTGGATTGTGGTTATTTTTTCTCTTTCCTCTTCTGGTGGTGGTTAGGTTTTCTTTTGGGTTTTATATTTGATGTGCAGAGAGTTTCCACAGTTTTATATTTAGGATGGTACTCAACTGGGAGCCATGCACAGGAACCTAATTGGGGGAAGAGGGTTTGCAGTGGTTGGGACTGCAATCATGGTGGTATGCTAATGTAGTGCTTCAGTGTTGAGAACAAATAGGTATTACTGTGGAGAACTTTTAAATTTAAGTTGTAGAATTTTTGAATGTAAGTTGGTCTCTTCATTTATATTTATGAGATCATTGGAGAAGAAGCCTTCCTGGTTCAATTATTCTTGAATTTGCCTTCAATATTATTGATTGTGCGATTTATTCACTGATTTTGAAGTATGTAATAAAACTCTTGGGACCATCTTCGTTTTTGCTTTTATGAGCTTGCATTGCATCTGTACAAAGAGTGGGTTTCATGATTTTGGTACTGTTTTAGTTGCTTTGTTATGGTTTGAGAAGCCGTTAGAGTTGGCTGGATTTTAATTTTAAGGAATTACTATTGATAACTCATTTTGCTCTTTGATTCTTTCCTGTAGCCTAGAGATGGCCATTTTGGAGCCATCGTTCGTTGTCATCATGTTGATAGAGTGAATAATAATTCTCCAGTTGAGGATGTGGTACATAGTCCAAACTGTGTGTCTGGTCCAAAAAAAGGGCTTCTCTACAAGGTACAAAATTTCTTTTGCTTATTTCTTTAGCCATTGAGTTTTTATATGAGTTGGTTTCTATTTGAATCGAAATATGAAATGAAGGTCTTTAAACTAATAGAGAGATATGATTTTGTAAATGATCATGTTTTTTGCTCAATGGTAAACCATCTGCTGAGATTGTTTCATGCATGTGATTAAGAACTTTAGATTTCAAAGACTCATGTTTTATTAAGTCTTTGTAAGTTGTGAGATGTTGCATCATGTATTACTGAATCTATTCTTGCTTGATGAAGAAAACTGTATGCATTAGATTTTCTTGACCTTCATTATATTTGATTAATCTCAAATCAAAATTTAATAGCTAATCTCCAGTTGTAAGTTAAATATATATTACAAGGGTGGTTGTGAGAACTGATAATAAAAATAACATAAAAATTCCTTTTATGTTTAATTTTTGAGAGGGATTGCAGTTTCTATGTTTCCCATTGGTACTCTTGATTATCAAAGAAACACGTTGTTTTATATTGTCTCTTTCAATCATGCAATAAGTTAAATCAATAAATTTTAGAGGTTGTAGTGTTTGTATTTTCAAATAGATTAGTTGTCTACTCAAATATTTTTCTAAGCATTGTTAAGAGAATTGTTTTATGGTCAAACAGCAAGATCATGACAAAGCTATTGGAAACCCACCTGAATTCATCACATACAAGGGAGAATCAAAATGAGAGCTGTGATCATGTGTCAATCCGCAAGAAAAACCAAGACTGCAACATTTAAATAGAAATAAGAAGACCATGCATGGCTTGTAAAGCTTCTAAATTGATTGCAGAAAACCAATGTGCAGGGAATCCTAAGTGTGGTATTTAAAGAATCATGGCGAATCATTTACTCTGCAGCAGTCCACGAAATGTATCCTGCAGGAAGCTTTTCAAGTGAATCACTGGGGTAATCAAAAGGCAGAGAAACATGCCACTTTCTTATAGAAGGATAGCATACTTAGACTAAGAAGAAAACCATCTAACCCTATAGAATGTTTTAACTTGCATAATTATTGTAGTTCAGATATGCATAGTTTTCATCAAGCTGGCGGTATAGGAAGAGATTAAGCTATTGTGGAAACCAGTGAAAGTGAGGATGTTTTTAACAAAACTGAAAATGAGGTCGATGGTAACCGTGTAAGTAAGGAGCAGTTGACTATCCCTTGCTTATCATGGGCACAAGTAGCTTCATGAAGTAGCATAAGCAAGAAGAACCTTTTATTGGATCTGTAACTTTAGATATAATACTTGCTGGAAAAAATCACATTTATTTGGCATGGGCCTCGGAGAAGCACCACATGATTTAAAATATGCTTGTCTTCCAGGTTCTTTTGCATGGCTCGTGAGGCGAATTACAATAGCCAAAATGTCGAGTTTAGAATGAATTTTTCAAGCTACTGGTGGGAGACTGATCAAAGATTTGGGAACTCTTAGCCTTAGATTTCTTTCAATGTTTGTGACTTTTGTTCATTTTTGTAGGATTTTGTAATCTTAAGATAATTTGGAGGTGATCTTATAGGAGTTATGGGTTTGAGGTTGATTAATTTATGTCTATTACTGTTTAAACAAGCTTAACAGTTCTAATTATCATTGTTTTTAATGTAATTCAGTTAAATGGTTCAGAATTGCAATTTGGCAAGGTTGTTGGATCACTGATTCTTTTCAATTGGAGTGAATAAAGCGCGAATTTTTTGAAGATTAAGAAGAGGTAAAAATAGGACAATAACAATAATAGAGAACTGGAATGAAGATGTCTAGAGATGATGTCTTTGTGACTTCTCAACTTAAGCCTCCCGCCATTTCTCTGTGCGTTGAACCGTGAGTTCCTTATTTGTTTTCTTGCTGCGGTGTTGTCTGAAATTCCAGTGCTTTTTAGTTCTGCTTTTGTACATGCTTTCCTGTTTTGGATTTTTTATTGTCTCATCTATCACTAGGGATACATGGATCATGTTGTTAATGGATTTTTCTTTTTTCTTTCTTTTTCTTTTTCTTTTTCTTTTTTTTCCCCCTCTTTAGGTTGATGGGTATTATGAACATTTTATATAAATAAGAGAAGATAGAATAAATTCTATCGTTGTTATTCTGATTATATTGTAAGTGTTAATCTTGTAAATTTTTAGGGTATAAGTTCACTTCTGTTATTGAAACTTCAGAAGATGATCTTTTGGGTATTATATAGATAGTTATGTGCCATTGTTGATATGAAATTTGCATACTGGGGGCAATGAAGGTTGCCCTTTTTCTTTGGTACTGTACAGAGAGTGTCCAGGCAAGCCCAGATGTCAATTGCAAGCAGCGCACAGAGGCTGACAACAACTGACGCCTTGTCATAGCACAAAACTGTGAAAGAAATTTTTCAAGACAAAAGGGATATTTATCATGATTTCCCTGACGTCATGAAAGATATCAAAGCTCAACGGTAGAAGTCTGTTCTTTTATTTTCCTTTTTGATTGTAGTTTCTCACTTATGGTTAACTCAGATTTTTATATTGTAATGTTTGTGCATTTTGTTTGAATGGTTGTTGTAGAATTGATACATCTGGTGTTATATTGAGAGTGAAGGAGTTATTTAAAGGTAATTGAGACCTAATTTTGGGTTTCAATACCTTTTTGCCGAAGTGATATGAAATCACCCTACCACCAGAGGATGAACCATTTTTGACAAAGAAGCCAGTAGAATTTGAAGAAGCCATTAGTTTTGTGAACCAAATCAATGTGCAACTGCTAAAGCATCATGCCACTTTAGTCCTCTCTCCAATCGTCTATTAGAATTTGACAGTTTGACCATTTTAAAACTAATTGCAGACTAGATTTCAAGGCGATGACCATGTGTACAAAAAGGATAATAAGTCTATAACAGAGGTTTATCAGGAGGTATGCTACTATGATTTCATATCCGTGAATATGTTATCTTGGTGTTTGGAAGGAATAGAGCTCAACGGTCAGTGATTGGTTAATGTTTTTTTGTAGGTTTCAGTTCTTTTTTAGGACCATGCTGACCTACTTGTAGAGTTCACTCATTTTTTACCTGACATGTTGGGTGCTGCCTCTGTCCAGCATCCACAGCCTGGTAGGAACCACATCCTACACGGGGATGATAGAGGCTCTCCAATGACCATGGGAAGGCCTATTCCTGTTGAGAAGGTACTCACCCTTTAGTGACATTTTTGGGGGGTTGTTTCTTAATGGTGATATGTAATGCTTCTGCTTACTTGTTCTAGAAGCCTGCTGTTTCATATGTTGTTTGTGAGTACGACTAACATCCTGAGCCAGAGCAGCAGAATCTTGTTGAAAAAGAAAAGGTGAAGAGAGAAGACAGAAAACAATGAGTGGGAACATGACGATAACTTAGATAACAAAAGAAAATCTGCTCGCCAGGATGATTCTGTGACTGACCAGTTTCATCGAGGTAGGAAAAATGCTGAGAGCATTGTAAACAACCTCAAAATCACCCGCATATCATGGTTTATGTTCCTTACGCAGTCGCATTTTTTAGAACTAGTAGATGTAGTAATTATCTCATTTTTGCTTTTCATTGTAGATTCATTTATTGAATCCAATGCCGATCAATGTTACCAAAACCTTTTCTTATATTTCCGCTTTTCTAATCAGTGTATTGATGAAAACTTTTTTGTTTTCTTTTATAGTAAGTTAGATATTAGTCATTTTTGTCCATACTCCTGTTTGGATACTTAGAAGATCTGCCTGAGCAAGTTGGAGCTTGGTATTTTAACAAAGTATGACTTTGCCAAAACAAGCCGCAACTGTAGGTAATAACAAGAGCGTGTCTTTTTTTGTTAAGATACATAAACTTCTTTTAGGATCAAAACTAATCTTAAAACTTTTCTGATGCAGAGGATTCTTATTTAAGGCAACAAGAGCATACTTAAAATTTGGGAAAGAGAATATGAAATAAGAAAACAAAGAAAGATTTCAAACAAAGCAAACAAGGTTTTTATTTTGTCAACTTAGCTTCGCTCTGCCTTACAAACAACATACTCCTTCCTTTTACGAAGGAAGATTGACGCTATTTATAGTACAATCATTAAACATTCTGGCCCATGCTGACTAGATATAGTACAATAATTAAAACACTCAAGGACAAACTCTAGTCCTAGTTGACTTAATATCAAGATATATATAGACTTACGCAGTACAATTATATTAATATCTAGGATAATAATTTAGCATATTTGTCCCACATACAGACAAAAGTACAATAATTTTAATGTAATTGACTCAACATTTTACAATTATTGTACAACAGAAGGATTCTCATGGCTTGTTTAGGTAAAAGAAACCTGCTTTGAAGGGTCTTATAATGCTAGTAGTCTTGAACTATCTTAGTTCTTAAGCTAACAGATTCTTTGGTTCAATAGATAAATCAACACATTGCCACCATGGACGGGGTCTTGGGAATATTCCATTATATCACCAACTTTGTTTTTTCCTTTTTCTTTTGATGTATAGGATGAGATTATTGATGATGCACTTGTTTGGGTAAGAGTGCTTTGAGAAGCCAAATTATTGAACAAATAATCCCAATTTGTTTGAAATGCCTACTTTGATCTTCCCCTCATATTTTCTAGAGTTGCCCTTCTGTTTTGGGAATAGTATTGCTCAAAATATGTTCTAGCATTTTCTTGGAGTTGAAAAGCATAATTAAGTGGTAATTGTTCCCATGGAGCATCTTCATCAAATCTTGGCCAAACTTGAGGAGGGATTGTTGAGTTCTATTCTGCCATGGTTTTCTAAAAGTCCTTTATAAATTTCCATTTTGAGATTCTCTTGCTGAACAATAGATGTCTATGGGCACTAGGCTATTGGATTGGATCCTCAGATAAAATCAATAGTCCAGGCAAAGCTGATTAACATCAATTATTTTTCGCTCAGGGATGCGGGGCCTTGGGTCAACTTTCCGTGGAGAAAGTGAAGAAACAACTACAAGATCCTGAAAATTACCACAAAATAAAAGATTGCATTCATTCCTACAAAAGCAAGTTTGAACCTGCAGCTCAGTTTTGGAGCAAGAAATCAATACTTTACATGGATGGCCATTACGAGTTATACTCTCTATATCACAATCATTTCTAAATTGAAGTCTCAATATAGTCTTCATAAAACAGCTTCAAGGCAAGACAAAAATGATCAATACTTATTCAGAAAATGAAATAATCTGACAAGACTGCATATTCAAAAAAAAAAAAAACTTTGCACAAAAATTATTGTACTATAATATGTGTTACATGTTTAGTATTTCAAAAAATACTTTAAATAAAAATAAATTTATTCATTTAATGTTACGGGCACGACACCATGCTTTGCACGGTGCACTTAATTCTAGTTTGTATATATAACGAGTTTGATTTTGTTAGCTTATAATGTAATTAAAAAGGTTTCATTGTATGCCAAGAGTTATTCGCATTCCCCATTGAATGCTTAGTGGATACTAAGACTTCTAGATAGTATGTTAAGTGGAGAAGAGATGAGAATTGTTTTGGGATCTCAATCGCACATTGAAAAAATAAGAAAAAGAGATTACCTTTATTAGGTGAATCTCTTATTAAGCTTTCAGATTATTTTAAAGTTTTTGGAGAGTGTCCAAGTACATGAAAATTTTGTGTATATATATATATATATATTTAATAATGAAGACTTAGCACTTTGCATAACACTTATATTTTAATTTGGAGTTTAATTAAGTACGTAATTTATTTAAATTACGTTTTTAATAAAAAACAACGTGGTTGTCAGGGAAAAGACAAGACTGTTAAAATCAATGTATTGTTTAAACTAATAATCTGTGAATGGTTGTTGAAACCTTATATAAGGGGAATTGGTCCACATGACTTAATTATGTATTTTTCAAAGAAAAAACATTATTTACTCTCGAGCAAAAGATATTCTCATGCTCTCTCAATTATTTTTTAACATCAACAGAAATTCTTAAGTAGAAATTTAAGAGTACTGATTGTAGTTTCTTGGGTGCCTTAGTTGAATCCTAAGAGTGAACTACCATAGTCCCTGTAGCATAAATAATGGGGGTAATTATTACCTTAATGACAATTTAGGAGTTTTTTTGCACGCAATTAGGCATATCACACTTTCAACTTCTTCAATATATTTTTCTAGCTATCTTAAAGTGATAAATTTAAAAAAAAATGAAAGGAAAGACAAATTCATTTCAAGTGGTGGATTAGAGTATGGTGAAATTGGATTGGTTTGATGGGATTAACTTCAAGTGATGGAAGGATAAATCGATATTCATGCTCACTGCATTGAAGATTGCTTATATGCTGGACCCAAATTTGGAGGATCTTCTAGCACCACAAGATAACAACTCGAAGGCACTTAAGGCTAAAAGAAAGAAATGGCAGGATGACAAAGTACTATGTCGAGGCCACATCCTCAACACACTGTCTGATCATTTGTATAACCTTTTCACTAATGTTCACTCACCAAAAGAAATTTGGAATGCACTGGAATCCAAGTACATGACTAAGAAACAAGAAGCAGAAATATGAAATTCTTTGAATTCAAGATGCTTGATAATGTGTCTATTATGAATCAAGTGCATGATTTTTCTATCTTAGTATCAAAATTGAAAGAATTGAAAGTTGAAACTTCTAAATCATTACAAGTGGGGGCTATAATAGCAAAATTACCCTCTAATTGGAATGATTACAGAAAAGAAATGCTTCATACAATCGAAGACTTTACTTTGGAATAGTTTGAAAAGCATTTAAGGATCAAGGAGGACACTTGAAATTTGTAGAGAAGGAATGCTGAAACTTTCTCCAAGAAGAACTATGTGGATGAAAAGAAGCCTAGTTAGGGAGGAAAGAAATATAGAGAAGACATGCCTAAAGGAAAGATGAGGAACTTCTAGGAGACTGTTGGTATTTAAACAAAGAAATACAAGACCAATATGTCATGCTATAATTGCAGGAATAAAAGCTGTCTTAAACGTGACTATCACTACAAAAAGAAGCAAAAGATAGAAAATGCCTATAGTGCGAATATGGTTGATACAGAAAATGCCATTGTTGCCATGATTTCTGATTTGCACATTGGTATGATTACTGAGTTGAACATGGCTGTTGCAACAAAGTCTCCTAGCTGGTGGTACGATTCTGGTGCGATTGTCTATGTGTGCAATGACCAAGCATTGTTCAAGACCTTGGAGAAGGTTGATGAAGGGCACGAAGTGATAATAGGAAACAACAACATAGCTAAGGTCCTTGCAAGGGCACCATTGAACTATCTTTCACTTCTGGAAAGAAATTAATATTAGTCAATATTCTTTTTGTTCTCTATATTAGGAAAAACCTTGCATCTACAAATTTGTTGTGTAACAAGGAATTAAGGCTGTTCTAGAGTCTGATAAGGTTGTATTTTCTAAGAATGGTGCCTTTGTTGGCAAAGGCTACTCTTGTGATGGCATTTTCAAATTGATTGTTACGAATAAAATAAATGATTTGGCTTACTTTTGTTGACTCTTTTTCTTTTAATTTGTGGCATGGTAGATTGGCACATGTTAATATGCAAACAAGAAAAAATGACTAAGAAATCATTTCCTTCTGTTCAAAGATCTTTTGAATTATCCAAACTTATTCATTCAGATATATGTGTACTAAATGGAATTTTAACTAGAGGAGGACATAGGTACTTCATCATTTTCATTGATGACTATTCTAGATAAACTTATGTTTATTTAATGAAAATAAAAGATCAAGCTTTTGACATGTTTATGCTTTATAAAGCTAAAATAGAAAATCACAATGAAGAGAAAATTAAAATTTTAAGAAGTGATGGAGGAGGTGAATACTTTCCTTTCGAATTTAGTTCCTTTTGTGAAAATAATGGCATAATACATGAAATGAGTGCACCATATTCACCACAAAAAAATGATTTAGTAGAAAGAAAAAGTAAGACACTAGTTGTGATTGCAATAATCTTAAATGCTAAATTGCCTAATAATTTATCAGGTGAAGCTTTACTCACTACATGCCATGTACATAATCAAGTACCTTCTAAGAAACTTAAAGTATCTCTATATAAATTATGGAAAGGGAGAAAACCAAACTTAAGTTACCTTAGACTTTGGGGTTATCTAGCCTTTCATAGAGTGACAGATTCTAAATGGACAAAGTTAGGACCAAGAGTTATAAAAAGCGTGTTTGTGGGATATGCTCAACATTCTAAAGCATATAGATTGTTGGACTTAGAGTCTAATGTGATGGTAGAATAAAGGGATGTTGACTTTATTGAAGATAAATTTAACAATGATTCTAATATAACTACACAAACACATGATAAACTGATCGAAGTACATTACCTAATAGTAAAAGGAAAATAATTGAATCTCCTAGTAAACTTAGAAAAAAGTCAAAGGATCAGAAAAGAAAAGAGCTAGCACCAGACTTTGTTGATCCCCACTCTATTATTTTCTTATTTGAGGGTAATAGGGAGTTAATACTCAATAAAATGACTCTTACCTTGAATATAGAAGGAGATCCTAAAACCTATAAAGAAGTTACGACATCTAGAGATGAAGCATTTTGGTAGGAGGCAATCAACGATGAAACAAACTCAATGTTATCTAATAATACTTGGGTATTAGTAGATTTGCCCTTAGTTCAAAACTTATACACTGCAAATTTGTCTTCCAAAGAAAATATAGTACTGATGAATCTATTCCAACTTTTAAGGTTAGATTAGTGGCAAAAGGTTTTAGGCAAAAGGAAGGCATTGACTATTTTGACACATATGCACTTGTAGCAAGAATAACATCTATTAGAGTATTGTTTTCTCTAACATCTATTCATAATTTATATGTGTATCAAATGGATGTTAAAACAGCTTTCTTGAATTGTGATTTCTATGAGGAGGTCTATATGGAACAACTTGAGAGATTTATTCTACCTGGAAATGAAAAGAAAGTACGTAGGTTGGTAAAGTCACTGTATTGCTTGAAACAAGCGCTAAAATAGTGGCATGATATTTTCGATTATGTTATTTTGTCAAATGGATTTAAGCATAATAATACGGATAAGTGTATTTATTCTAAATTCACAAAGGATTATGGTGTCATTACGTGCTTGAATGTTGAAGATATGCTTATATTTAGGACAGATATGAATGGTATAAATGAAGCAAAGAAGTATTTATCCTTGCAATTTAACATGAAAGACCTAGGTGAGGTAGATATTATCTTGAAGTTAAAGTTGAGAAAAATAGTAGGTGTTATGCTTTATTCTAATCCTACTATATTGAGAAAATTATAAAGAAGTATCGACATTGGGAATCAAAGAGGTAAGCACTCCATATGATAGTTCACACAAACTAATGTGGAAGAGTTATTGCTCAAGTTGAGTATGCTAGTGCAATTGGTAGTTTAATGTATGCCATGCATTGTACCGGGTTAGATATTTCATTTACTGTTTGTCAGCTTTCCAAATAGACTAGTAGTCCTGGAGCTAAACATTGGAAAGCAATTGCAAGAGTCCTTGGATATCTTAAAAGAACAATAAATTTAGGACTACATTAAGAAAACTATCAAGTGATATTAGAGGGATACATCAATGCTAGTTGGATAACAAGTCCTAATGACAACAAGTCTACGTTTGGTTGGGCATTCACCTTTGGTAGAGGAGCTGTCTCTTAGGTTTCTAAGAAATAGACGTGCATAATTCATTCTAATATAGAGTCTGAGTTTGTTGCATTAGCAGGAGCAGGTAAAAAAGCAAAATGACTAAGAAATTTATTACTAGAAATAGAGTAGTGGTTACAGTCAATGCCAACCATTTCTTTACATTGCGATAGTGAAGCCGCTATGTGTACATATTATAGCAAGATACATAATGGAAAGTCTAGACATATAAGCTTGAGACATAAGTATGTCAAGCAATTAATTCTTGAAGGAATTATAACCATAACATATATACAAGAATAAGTAACAACTTGGCGGACCCATTCAAAAAAGGACTTACTAAGGATTTAGTAAGGAAAACAACAATTGGAATGGGCTTAAGACCTTTTTCCTAGAGTCACTGGTAATAGAAACCCTACTTTCTCTAGCATTACTGCTAGTTAAATGTTCAATAGGTAAAATAAGTTACTGATAAGTGGCTGTGAAGGTATTGGGACAACTTCAAATAAGCTAGTACATTATTTGGAGACTGAGTATAACTCTTCATGAGGCTTAGGTGTTTGAATATGACCAAAATTATTCAAAACATAAGGGAAACCTCACATATATAAACATAAGGAGTAGTGCTGCTCCTGACAAAAGTTTAAGGGCTGGCGTTTGGAAATGTTTATGAATACTAGGATGTAGGACATGGCAATATTAGTGCTATAAGAATTGTGGTGAATTTCTAAAGGTGTTGGAGAGTCTCGCATGTGGTACTTCTAGTTCTAATGCAAAGAATAATGGTTCAATCGCTTAAGAGACTATCTATTTTATTATAACTTTGAAGTACTCACACTAAGGAAAGATTCAAGTCGAGAGACATCTTTCTTATGCATGATTATGTAAATCCTTAGCATTACTATCTAAGTGGGGGATTGTTGGAATTAATTAGGGCTTTTAAATAGTGTGTTAAGTGGAGAAGATATGAGAATTCTTTTGAAATCTCAATCCCACATTGAAAAAATAAGAAAAGAGAGTCCCTTTATTAGATGAATATCTTGTTAAGCTTTCAGATTATTTTAAGATTTTTGGAGGGTGTCCAAGTGCATGGGAATGTTGTGTGTGTGTGTGTGTGTGTGTATATATATATATATTTAATAATCAAGACTTAGAACTTTGCATGACGCGGCGTGGATTAAATTTGAATTGTATTTTAATTTGGAGTTTAATTACATAAATAATTTATTTGATTATTTAAATTGCGTTTTTAATCAGAAACAATGTGGTTATTAGGAAAAAGACAAGACCATTAAAATTAATGCATTGTTTAAACTAACAATCACAATTGTTGTGAATGATTGTTGTAATCTTATATAAGGGGAATTGGTCCACACAAATTAATTACGTATTTTTTCAAAGAAAAAACATTATTACGCTCCAACAAAAGATATTTTCATACTCTCTCAATTATTTTTCAATATCAACAAAAATTCGTAAGTAGAAATTTTGGAGTGCTAATTGTAATTCTTTTAGTGTTTTAGTTGAATCCTAGGGATGAATTGGCATGGTCTCTGCAACACAAATAGTGGGGGCAATTATTACTTTTAAGACAGTGTAGGAATTTTCTTGCACGTAATGAGGCATATCACACTTCCAACTTCTTCAATATATTTTTCTATCTAGCATATCATTCTCGTGTAAAAGAGATCCACATGAATAAGTCTTTTTATACAAGAAAGAATTTGACTCTAATAAAAACTGTAATTCTATTCAAATATGAGATTATAGTTAACTTAAATTCAAATTTCCATTAGACTATGAGTGCGATATTTTACAAAATTTCCAATAAAATTGATTATTAATTATTATGTTCGGGTTTTAATTCAAACATATTGAATTCATACCTTTTTGATTTTCTATTCAAATTATATTTTCTGTCTCACAATATCCGGCTGCCTTGATGTCCTTTTTCCTCAAATTCTATTCCAATTGCACCTTCGAAAGCGTTTTGATCATTTATATTTTATTAAAATATCTGTTTCCGTATATTGACGTGGAGTCATAATTTGAGACTCTAATCTTCTTATTTTTTAATCACAATATAATTTTATCATTATTTATATTTAATTAAAAAATTTCACAACCTGTGCCGTAATATAAAATTATAAAAGATATATATAAAATATAGATATATTTTTCATTAAAAGTTTTACAATTTTCAATATTTAGTAGTATATCTTTCACCCCAAAAAAATAATACTCTTCTCCATATCGTTTTTCTTTTTGTTTGCGCACGTTGAGTTATTAGATTAAATATACTATTTTATTTATAATAATACGCATGCTTTGGATGATCATAATTATGGCCCCGTATGAAAATCCTTCATTCTAAAAAGAGACCCCTACCCCCTACCCCCTACCCCCTACCCTAGATGGGATGTTTTTCTATCCAATTCCAATTGTCCCATACTAATGAAAATAAAATCTTCAATTATCCATACAATCTAAAATGTTTTCATCGATTTCTTTTAGAAGGAATCTCAAATGGTAAAGACATACCTTGTTAATACTCATCATTTGATTTTTTTTGAAATCTAAGTATGAAAATAAATAATACATAATTCTAAAATTAAATAAAAATTAAATTGATGAATAATTATTAATAGAATAATATATAGATATTTAATTCAAATAATTAAATGAAAAATAAATTGATGGTTAATTATCACTAAAAAAATTGTGTAAATATGAAAAATAAAATGAAATAAACTATTATCATAAATGACAAAATAAAATTCAGCCAAACCAATTAAGTACGTGCATAAATTACATTTACTTGAATAAGCTTAATATTTTTATTTTATTTATATCATTAATTTGGTTGACAAAATTTTAAAATTTGATTAATTATGTGAATTTTAAATTTATTAATGACTCGCATTGAAGTAATAGTATATTCAACAGTATATTTTTGAGTCTTAAGACATATTGATAAAATGTAAAAGATATTAAAATACATCAAAGTATAATGCGATGAAGGACATATTAGTAAAATGTATTTAATAGATATTAAGATACATCAAAGTACACGTGCAATAACTAAACGTGACTAATATATTTGTTAAACAATTGTGTAAAATATACATGTTGTAATCGAGAAAGATCAAACAACAATAATTGAAAAATACTCATAAAGTAATTCAATGAAAGAACACAAGATTTAACGTGGTTCGACCTTACAAAAACACCAAACACCCTCATCTTAACCTCCATTAGAAAGAAAATCTCTCAAAAATAGTCTAGAACTACTTTGAATAAGGTTAATTTTTTTTTTGGAAATCGGGGAAAAAATCAATTAAGTATCAGTTAGGTTGAAAACGACTCATTGTGCCTCCACCGTGAGCCTAGGTGAGCACAACATGCAATTCTACTAGGATGGGTAGTAGCTCCCACACTAGGGCATAGGCTAGTCACAACTAGGCGCAAAAGCGTCTGCCTAACGGGCGCCTGTGCACCCCACAAGCATGCACGGTGCCTCTGCTGCACTCCTGGGTGCACCCGTTGTTGCTAGCTATCCACCATTTCTATCCCGTCTCACTGTTTTTGCACCATTTTCACTGTTTCTTGCTATTTTCATCATTTTCAATTTGAATTTCAAAGCATACTCAAGAATCTCCACCTTTACTTAAAAGTCTCTATCCATCATCTTTGTCTCCCCCAAAAATGCAATCATCTGAGTATGCAAATATTTATCAAATCCAAGCAATACTAGAATTTGATTCTCGAAATGGTCTTTGTCAACATATCTGTTAGATTATCCTTAGCCCCAATCTTGTCGACTAAGACAACATCTTAAGACACTATATCTTGGACAAAATGATATCTCATATCAATGTGTTTTATTCTCTTGTGAAATGTTTGATTTTTTGACATGTGTATGGCACTCTGACTATCACAAAATATTCTAGTAATATTAGAACTCATACCCATATCATCAATTAGCCCTCTTAGCCAAGTGCCTTCTTTCATGCTTTTAACTAAAGTTATATACTCAGCCTCTATTGTAGACAATACAATTGATGGCTGCAAAGTGCCTTCCAGTACAACCCAAAAAACAAAACACATAGCTTATCATTGACCTTTCACTATCCAAATCTCCAGCATAGTCCTCATCCACATAGCCAACAAGTCTAATAGTATAATTTAGTTGACTATACATCAAACATCTATTCGTAGAGCCTCTCAGATACCTCATAATCTATTTTACTACTTGCCAATGCGTCTTCCCTAGTTTGCGTATGTACTTACTCACAACACTATCAATATGTGAAACATCTGGCCTAGTGCACACTATGGTGTATATCAGACTACCAACTGCACTAGCATATGGCACATTAGACATATACTCCACCTTCTCCTCAATACTTGGTGATAGATTTGATGAGAGTCTGAAATGAACTGCGAGTTGTGTACCAACTAGCTTGGGCTTATCCATCCTAAAACGTTCTAGTACTTTCTCAATATATTTTTGCTGAGATAAGTACAACAACCTATAATGCCTATCTCAAACAATCTCAATGCCCAATATCCTCGTCATACTACCCAAATCCTTCATCTCAAATTCATCACTCAACTGAGTCTTTAACATATTAATCTCAAACATGTTTCTAGAGGCAATCAATATATCATCAACATAAAGCTACAAATAAACAAAAAGATCATCACTACACTTCTTATATACACACAACAATCATAAGTGCTTCTAGTGTACCCAATCTTAGTAATAAATCTATGAAACCTTTTAAACTACTGCTTGGGAGATTGTTACAAACCATATAAAGACCTCTTGAAAAGGCATGCTCGATTTTCTTTTTTGGAAACAACAAATCCCTCTAGTTGACTCATATAAATCTATTTCTCTAAGTTACCATGCATAAATGCCATTTTCACACCTATCTGCTCAAGCTCTATATCAAATAAAGCTACTACGGCAAATAACATGCAAATGGAGGTATGCTTTACAATTGGAGAGAACACCTCATAAAAGTCAACTCTCTTTCTTTATGTAAAACCCTTAGCAACCAATCGCACCTTATAGCGAGCATCCTAAACCCCAAAAGTTCCTTTTTTTCTCTTGTAGATCCATTTGTATCGAACAATGTTTTGCCCTCTAGGTACATCAACCTACTCCTATGTGCTATTTTTATATAGAGACTCTATTTTTTCACTCATAGCAACTATCCATTTCTCAGAATCTTGATGAGAAATGGCTTTTCTGTGAGTAACTTGATCACCTCCCACAAATTCCTTCGCCGAACTCAAAGCATAAGTAACTAGATTTGAATATGGAAACTGCATGGTGGTTGATTTTCCTTCTCTTTTTATCACGAGCCAAATGATAGTTCTATAGTGAATTAGTCTCTTGTTGTTGGTTAGGTGATAGTTAGCTCTCACCAGCTTCATCTACCACCTTCTGTTTCTCTTTTGAAACTTATGGAGTGTCAATCTCATACTCCACTTTCTCCTTAATGCCCTCTTGAATAATGTCACCCAACTCCACTTTTTTAAATATAGTAGGCTCATTGAATGTCACAAACCTACTAATAATCACCTTGGAGCCTTTGTTATTAGTACACCACAAACGATAACCCTTGTCTCCATCTGCATAGCCTAGGAATATGCACTTTCTTACCCTCGACTCAAGCTTGCCATCATGAAGATGAACATAGGCCAGACATATAAATACCCTCAAATTTGAGTAATCAGCAAGAGATTTGAACCAAACTTCCATTGGTATCTTGTAATCCAAAGCAGTAGATGGTGACCTATTCACAAATAATAAGTAGTAGTAATAGCTTTAGCCCAAAAATCCTTGACTAATCTAGCGTTAAAGAGCATGCATCTAGCTCTCTCCAAAATAGTCTTGTTCATCGGTTCTGCTATGGTGTATGAACAACTATGTGATTCCTTATAATCCCCTTCTTATTGTAGAACTCTTGAAATTTCTTGTTGCCAAACTCTAAGCCATTGTCAGTCCTCAAGAATTTGACCTCCTTCCCAATCTACATCTTAATCAAGGTCTTCCACTAGTTGACGTTGACAAATACCTTATTCTTATGCTCTAACATGTACACTTATACTCTCTGTGAGAAGTCATCAATGAATGTTAGCATATACTTAGTACCACATTTTGAAGGAACTTGAGAACACTCCCAAAGATCTGAGTGAATATAATCCAAGGTACCCTTATTCCTGTGAACTGCGGTGCTGACCTTCACTTTATGTTGCTTGCCAAGAGTACACTACTCACAAAAATCTAGCTTCTCAGTCTTTTCTCCACAAAGAAAACCTGTATGCTCAACTCTGACATTTCTCTCTCATTCATATGCCAAGCCTCATATGCCACAACCTCGTAGTATCATTAAGTGATCAAAAAATTGCTATAGTACAAGAAACAATACTACCCTACAATATATAAAGGCCATTTCTCTTCTCCCTTTTCATGATTAGCAGAGCATGAGCATCCTTAGAAACCCGTGGAACTCTATCTTGACCTCTATACTCATACCCATTCTTATCTAAAGTATCCAATAAAATTAGGTTTTTCTTTAAATTAGGAACATGATGCACATCAATCAACATAGCCATAATTCCATTATGCATTTTGATACTTACTGTGCTAATACCTACAACTTTGCAAGATGCATAATTTCCCATGAGTACTTTGCCATTATCGTATTTCTGATAAGTAGTGAATCAATCCTTTCATGGGCGTATATGGAAGGAACAGTTACTATCTAAAATTCACTCAAAACTCAGAAGACTCTCAATAATATTGAGAACAAGTGACCCATTATCCTCAACAATTCTAGCAATATCATTTCGTTTCTGATTAGAAGATTTACTCGAATCTTTCATCTTTCCATATTTTGGGAAATTTCATTTCTAGTGCCCTTTTTCTCCGCACTTATAGCATTTATCATTTGATTTAGGCTTGCCTCAGGACTTAGATCGACATCTACTCTTTCTCCTTTGTTTTGGTCTTCCCTTTGCAACCAACCTTCTCCACTTTCACCATAATTATTGCCTAGGATATACTTGCTCAATTCATTCAAATTCAATGAGGTTTTCACATCCTCCATTGATATCGTATCTCTTCCATACAGGAAAGTAGTAACCAAGTGCTAAAAGGATTTAGGTAGCGAACACAAATGAATCAATGCTTGATCTTCATCCTCAGCTTGCACATTTATACTAATGAGATCTAATATCATCTTATTGAAATAATTAATATGTTGAGTAATAGATATACCTTCTTTTATTCTGAGGGTGTATAATTGTTGTTTCAAATAAAGCCGATTTATAAGGGATTTTGTTATATACAGACTCTCCAATTTTAACCACAATTCTACAAGTGTACTTTCTGCGACAACCTCTCTCAGTACATTATCAACTAGTGATAATATCAAAGTACCATAAGCTTTTGCCATAAATTTATCCTCGTCTTCCTCTGAAAGCATCTTTGGCAAGAAATCTTTGCCTTTTAACGCTCTTTGCAAACATTATTGACATAGGAAGCGTGACCTTCATCTTCCACATACCAAAATTGTTCTTCCCATCAAAATTTTCTACCTTGTATTTCACTGTGGACATCTTGGTCAATTTGCCTTTGATACTAGTTTGTTGTAACCCAAAACGACCAAAGAACAATAATTGAGAAATACCCACTGAGTAATTCAATAAAAGAACACAAGATTTAACATGATTTGACAATGTGCTTACTCTACCCGACAAAAAGATAAATTTTATTGATCTCAAATCAAGTGCCAAATACAAATTCAAGTCCCACAAATCTCACGGGAATACCCAACACCCTTGTCCTAACATCCATTAGAGAGAAAAAATCTCAAAAATACCCAAGAACTACTTTGAATAGGTTTATCTCTTTTGAAAATGGGGGAAAAATTGATTAAATATGAGTTTGGGTTGAAAAACCGCTCGCTGGGCCTCCGTCGTATGCCTCAGCGCACAACCTTTGTGCCTAGGCGCGCACAACATGCAATTCCGCTGGGATGGGCGATAGCTCTCGTGCCATGGCACAGGTTGGTTATGCCTAGGTGTGGGGGCGTCCACTATTTCCGCACTGTTTTCGTCCCGTGTCACTGTTTCCACACTGTTTTCATCGTTTCTCACCATTAGTTCATTGTTTTCGCCATTTTTTGCTATTTTCATCATTTTCAATTTGAATTTCAAGGCACACTCAACAATACATAGTATTTATTTAATTATTTAATCTTGTCGCTCATTTTATCTTAATCTTTTTCAATCTTTTCTCATTCCAACTTTAGTGAATTAATTTGTGTTCATGCTTCTCTCTCTCTCTCTCTCTCTCTCTCTCTCTCTCTCTCTCTCTCTCGCAAATTTCAATTTACTAATCATGTGATTGCTTAATTGCCGGATAGATTCTTTGTAATACTATATTAGCATATATTCTTACCGCTTACTAGTTTTAATGTCATACGTTAACGTGTAGGAACATGTACTTATTCATTCATCTTTCTTAGCATTTTTGTTCATCCCTGGAAAGTTCATTCTTCAATTGAATGGAAATTAGAAGTACGTACATATGTTTAGGGGGTCGAAATAGAAAGGAGCTAGAAAAAAGAGTGTGGGAAAAAAAAAATAAAACAACATAAAAAGTTTAAAAATAAATTATATAATATATGGATTTAAAATACATAATATTCATCAAAATTGTAGTAGAATGGAATTTTTAGTAATAGCTTTTTAATGTAAGTAACTAAACAATTGGGCAAAAATCATCTTTCATTTCATTTTTAAACTTTTTTCACAATATTTATACTTGAAAATTTTTTATCATTTGTAGTTACTGAAAGACAAAAAAATCCAAAGAAGTTTGTAAAAAATACTCATTTTTATTTCTTTATTCAATCTTGTCAAATTCAAAAAAATGTATTTTAGTTATTTTTCAAGTTCCTTAAAGTTCTTTTCGACTAAATCTCTATAATAATTTTTCAAGCAAATAAAATGGCGCTACCCCGATGGACCTAACTTAATTGTGAATATGAACTTAAATATTTATTTTGAGCTTTACAAAACTAAAATAGGAATTATTACACTAATTAATTTTTCTGTTTATTATTAATTGAAAATCAATTAATTTAATTTAATAAATCTGAATAATCAATTGTTTTATGGCCCAACAGAAAAAGTTAAATCTTTTAAAAATTTAATGAATTACAATTAAGAATTAATCAATTTTAATTAATATTAAATAATCTATTCTTTAAAAATTAACTATTATATATAGATATTAGCATGTGCCCGGTGAGATGCACCGAAAATAATTATATGATTGAAATAATTTATTCTATAATAATACGTATTTTACTTTATGTGATTCAAATATGAATTGTAATTATTTTTAAAATTTAGTGAAAGAAAATCTATTAATAATTAAATAAGATAGTATGAATATTCTAATTAAAAATATTAAGTTTGAAGATAATTTATACTTAAATAAGTTGTAGAATATCAAGAATTACTCACTCTAAGTTCATAAATTATACATAAATTTATAAAATGAAAAAAAAATTAAAAAATAAATAAAAGAATAAAGAAAATAAAAATAGCATAAAATATTTTACTAAATGCACTTTTTAAAATTAGATATATATTTTTGTACATATATATTTTGTTATGATAGATATATAAATAATTTCTTTTCTAATATAACGCTTTTTTTGTATGATTTCTTAATAATGTGAAAGTTATAATTATAATTTTTATGACAATTGAGAATGTTAAATATTAATTATATTTTGTTACAGTAAATATATAATCTTTTTGTACTTTACCTATGAAAATAGCTTATATTAGGTTATTAGTTTTTTGATAACTAATTCAATAAGTAGTTTGTAACATCCATTTTTTGTAAGCTAAAATATCACTTAGTATTCCATATAACTCTAATGCGTAAAATTTATTTATTTTTATTTATATATGTAGTTATTTTATTACTTTTGAAATTATCAGTTAACATATTTTGTACATGAATGAAACAATAAGTTCTCAATATTCAATTTAAAATAAAATATCAATATTTTATAAGTTTCTTTTATAATTTAAATATAAAAATTACAAACAGTAAATGAATATATACTTACTTTCAGTCAAATATTTTTGATCTCACATTAGTAATTCATGTAAAAATATCTTTATGAATTATTATAAGAAAAAAAATATTAAAATAAATGTACGCAATATAATCATAAAATAGTGGAATTAAATATATTGAAATATATAAAAAATGATATCATTTTCTATTTTAGTGGTCATTTATCAAACTTTTGGAAATTTTCAATTATGTCAACTATATATATGTTATATATATTGCATATAAAAGAGTTTACTTCAAATAATTGAAAATGGGTTCTCCATTATTATATTGTTAAAAAGTTAAAATAATTTATATTAATAATATAAAAATAAAATTTAGAGTTTATACTTGTTGTAAGAAGTAATTGTTTATATTTGAAACAAATTCTTCAATAAAATTATTTGTTATATTCTAAATATATAATTTTATCTAAAAATATTTTAAATATCTAAAAATATTACTATAAAAATAATTGAATTTTAAAGACTTTGATAAATTGAGGACTTGCATATCAATTAATTTATAAATATTTATTTCTCAAACTTGTAACTCTTTAATAAAGAAGTGATGATTTGATATTTTACATAAATATTTATTTCTCTCTTTCATAAGCAACAAATAAGTTGTACAATTTTTTAAGTAAGTCACAATATTAAGAGATAATTATGGTTGTTAAGTATTTTAATTTTACTTTTGAAGTTCTCTAGAAAATAATTATTTAGTTAATAAATAAAAATAATTTTATTTGATCGAATGATTGAATATTGTTTATTTATTTATTATTTTTTTGATTAGAAATAATTGGATATTGTATTATTTCAACTAAGAATAATGTGATTGTATCTATATAAGTATATTAAACAAATTATTAAATATGAAAAATTGGTTGTTGTTTTGAAATAACTTAGTTATCAACTACTTCTTTGAAATAAATTTTAATATTTTTTGGATAAAAAATGTGTAATTAAATTAAAAATAAAAAAATCTCACTTTTTAAATGAAAAATAAGTTAATAACTTGATATTTATTAGAGCTCATATTTATTAGATAATTTCATTATTTTGTATATCCATTTAATTTTTGATAGTTAACATTATCATAGTGAATATAAATTACAAAATATGAAATATATCAATTGTGTAAAAGTATTTACTTAGCAATGAAAATTTGATTTTTAGTTGCATATATCTGATTTTTTCTAAATAATTTATTTATTGAAGAGAAATAAAATAATTTTCTTGTAAAAAATATTATAAATAAGCAAAGATTCTACCAATTGAAATAAACTTATCAAAACATATTGTATTGTATATAAAATATGAAAAAATTCTTTCTTATACGCACATAGTTTTTTTAAGAGAGAGCAATACAAATGATGAATTTTTTATTCTTTCAACAAATTAATATTTTTTTATTCTCAAATCAAATAAATCAAAGTATAAATTACATATAATGTACATAAGGTGTACGGCGTGCTTATTTTGAGTCAAATGCAAGACCTCCCACATAATAGGGGAGACTAATGCTACTTGGGCTATAAGCCAGTGGACATAATTAGAAATGGATAGATCCGATACTAATAACTTTAATGAATATTTTTTATAAGAAAATATATAGTATTTTTTCATTCATTTGATAAGAAAATTGGAATAATTTTAACAAGTTAATAAAATAATAATAATTTTAAATATTTTATAATATCACATTATTCGAGGTATATTATTTAAATATGAAGTATATATAATTTTTTTTTTGTCTAGATAAATGAGTTGCAATTAAAATAATAGAGAAATAATATCAAAGATAAATTCTTATATGAACATACAAAAAGATCTAAAAATAGTATTAAAAATAAATATATAAAATATAATTAATTGAAAAAAAAGTATTGCATGTTGATACTTTTAAGTAATATAAAAATTACAATTCTAATTTTGGCCATAAGAACTTTAATTCTAAACAAATATTGACAAAAAAAATAAAGTAATAACTTTGATAAAATATTTAAATATATTAGAAAGGTATTTAATTAATTTAGGAACAAAACAAAAACAGTATAAAGATGTGTTTCAAAAAAATGTTAAAAATTTTCAACGAAATGAACTTTAAATTAATTAAAAAGAAAAATACATTATGCTAATTGGGAAAAGAAGTCCTATAATTAAAAATATAGAATTGTACTACAAATAACATATAAACAAAATACATAAATAATAATTGTAGAGTAACAAAATTATGTATAAAACAAATGAAATATTTATCTCTTAATCTTCTGATAAATTAAATTTATAAGATAGAAATTTTTGATAAGAGAACTTAATATGATGCTTATAAATATTTTTTAAATTATAAACTTATTTAGTGAGATAAAAATATGATTATAGTTATTTTATGAATTATCTTATGAGATGAAAATTTATATTTGCAATTCTGGGTAAACTTAACTAGATATTTTTGTTGTAATAGATAAGTTAATCATATTAAAATGAAATATAAAATTAAATAAATAACCAATGAAAAATTTTCAACTAAATTAAAAAACTTAAAATTCTAAAAATTTGACATTTCTCCAAAATTGCACAATTAGAATTAAAATTACACAATTAGGGGTCCTACAACATTATGCTGTATATAATAGTATAG